>JABASF010002480.1:0-14586 GCA_019776145.1 Harlomillsia oculata
TGTGCAACAACTTGAGGCGCCTCGGTAATTAATACTTAATAGCTTGGAAACGCTTTTGAGATTGTACTGGTAGTTTAACAAAATCCGATGTGTTAGTGCGGTCAGCTATACGTACGGATACGGAGTACGGAGGCAGCGTACAAGCGTACTACAGCCTACAGGGTACTAGTAAAATATTGACTTTCAGGAATGCAATGAGCGACATGATCTATATATTTTTGGGGCGTTTGGGTTCTTTTGACGTACTGCGCCATGACACGTAGAACCAAAGGTATCCTGCATTCCTTGTTCTGTCCCTGTGAGAACATAAGAGCAAGTGCCCATAGTCCCACCAATCAGCACTGGCTGACCTGTTAACTGGTAATCAACAGGTATGAGAGGATGATGAGGTGGAAATGCCCGTGTGGATCCCTGTTATAAAATAAGATTTTAAAATAGTCATAGTAAAATAGCCAGTAACAGAACAACCTACATACACTACAATAAACACACTTTATATACAATACAAACCTTTCTATGAACGAGTAAAGTCTTCAACTTCCCGTCAACAACGTGCTGTTCAATTTTTGCAATGTTGTGCGACACGTCATAAATAACATGCATGTCGAGGTCATCTGCGGACATTTGAAACTGTTTGGCGAAAGCTTGACGACTTAGAAACGTCATGGAACTTCGGTTAACCCATGCAAAATTTGCTGCTGCTGCCATTGCTTTGAGGTAATCCTGCCCTTCCTAAAATGTAAACGACTAACCATATTAGTACCAATACATTAACAACTTCCCAAAGCGACTATTGACAACTTAAAAGCTTACCTGAGAATTAATTCTTGCACATGCGAGTTGCCTGTCGTTAGTATCTATATTGTCACGTTTCATGGCTTTTTCCATAGCTAGCAGCGCATCCGTCGCAACTTGATGTCCAAAGCCACGCGATCCAGAATGAATCATCACACAAACTTGACCCTACCACCAACGACATTAAACAAGGTAAAACTTCAGAAAACATTATTTAAAAGATAAAAGTACTTTTCATCTCACCTTTTCTTCAATTCCCATTTTCCTAGCAGCCCATTTATCGTAAATTTCTGATACAACTTGAATTTCAGCGTAATGATTACCAGCTCCTAAAGTCCCGAGCTATTCAACGAGATAAAAACGCTTATTTGAAGCTGACAACATCACCAATACAGGTTGAATGTCAATAAACAGATTTTACCTGTGGTAGTCCACGTTTCTTAGCTCTGAAGGATACTTTCGATGGATCCGCTTGCAGCATCCGGCCATATTCTTCGCAGTGTTCCTTATCCTCAGCCCAAACATAACCTTCCCTCAGTGACCAATCCATACCCATTTCCAAGGCTTCTTCCATTTCTTGTGCGTTCATTGGGATAATTCCTTTGGATCCGACTCCCACTGGAATATGATCAAATAAGGACTGGGCTAATGCTTCCTGTAACATCAAAAGTATGGTAATTAATGGACACGAACAATGATAATGAAACAATAATAACAGTACACTTTGGAACATCACCTTCACAGGTTGCACATCCTTTTCAAATAGATTAGTTCTCAGTAACCGGACACCACAGTTGATATCAAACCCAACACCTCCAGGTGACACGACGGATTTCGGATCATCCATATCAAAAGCAGCCATATTTCCAATTGCAAATCCATAACCTGAATGAACATCTGGGAGGCCAACTGATCGGCCAACAATGCCCGGAAGTGCAGCAACATTAGCAATTTGTTTCATTCCGGGAAGAAATCCACCAACAGCTCCTGGTCGACAAGAATTCCGCAATTCTTCGAACATTAGTTTTTCCAGGTGACTGTTAACATAGAACACTCCTTCAACCTGCAAAAATACCAAATGTATCACATTGCCACTCATATGTCAAACAACTAAGGGTTTTCAAATGTACAAAAATGTAATCAGTACATTCATGTTCGGCTGGAATCCTTTCTTAATTCGCCAAGAATGTGGCGAAATCCTTTCGAGGAATTTGAGTTCGTCGTCATATTGTCGGACGACCATGATGATTTGATAACAATAACAAACGCTTTACAAAATACGCCGTATTTTAATACGAAAACTGCTGTAACTGTAACTAATAAAACACACTAATTTACGTATATAACACCTTTTGTAATGACCTGTACGATAATTCGTGTATCTTTAATTCAGTTGAACTAAATGTTTAATCATGATGTCTTTTGCACATCCGAATTCCGAACACCGGCCAGAGAAATTCACAAAATGAGAATTTCTGCCTTGCGCTCGCTTCAGGTTTCAGATGCAAAACGAAAACGATCTTCATTTTCTTCATCAGCTTCACGATTCACGATGAACACAAATACAAGCTCGAGCAACTCAACTACTCAGCTCAATTCAATTCAAACTTTCAAACTCAAGTGACTGTTTTTGTTGGTTCAAGTTCAGAAGAGCATCGTTGTTCATGAGACTTTTTTCCAGGCAGGCAGGCATGTAATTGCAATTGGCGCAATTTAAAGTAATTTTTTCGTTCAAATTGCAAATGAAATGGTTTGAAATCGAGACTCTACTATGAGTTTCATCCTGACTTCTTGATTAAAAAGGTAGAAAGACTGAAAAATTACGTTTCAGTTTCGTGCGTTCGATTCAGATTTATTTAATTCATTACAAATAACAAATAAGCCAAACAAAAACAATGCAGTCGTAATAAAAACAACAGGACTCGTTCATTCTCCCAATACTGTGCATACTTCTTACTATTACACTAAATATAACATTGACATGAATAATGGACGATCTAATTCACAAAAATGACTCAAAGTGTCATTACGACACTTAATATAGCACACGAAACTGTTGCATGTTATACACCTCAATGACTGACGGTCAATCGTAAGCAATATTGTTAAATATCTTTAATTTCATTGTTATTTTAGGAAGTTAAAAGTGCACTGCGCATAATCAAATCATATAGGAAAATGGTCAATATTTTCCCAATTACTGACGTTGTCTGATATCTCAATTTTGTTTCAGAACTCTTAGCGCGACGGAAAACTAATGTAATATATAATCGGCAGAACTGCTACAAAAATATTCCTTTCTAATGCCTCGAGAAAACACCTGAAATTAATTTCATTTTTGGTTACATACGGCATTTGGATATGCTCACATGCAGTTAGACAGTATACGTAGGCACTCATCAACAGTTTTGCTATAACTTAAGATTGTATTGTAATGCTAGATTTTACAGTTTAGGTTACTAGTTTAGTTAATCTTAAAAGTATAGTACCAGATGTGCATGACACAAACTCATAAAGTTTCTTACACATTTCAAAATCCCACAGAACACAAACAATAAATCTACCAACAAAGGTACAAATAGTGATAGTGAGCAGTTTTTCTTTCCATCCATAAAATGCAACATTGGTCATTCTGATTCTTGCTTAATCCAATTCATCTTCGGAGTCTCGTAATGTCACAAGTTGCTCACTTGCACGTGAACCCGATGCTGAAAACGAGTATACAAATGTTAGATCAGCAGAACATGAAGCTTTTTTATTATCTGTAAACAAGTGAACACTAACCTTGGGGAAATGGACTTCGAAAGCGCAGCGACATAGCTTCAGCAGAATCATTATGAACTGCGGAACTGCTACTGCCTTGCTGATCAACACTTTCACGTATACTCGTGTTGTCAGGAATTGAATGATTTTGCAAGTTTCCTAAATTCGAGAAACCTGCACTACTGAGCGAGAGTCGACTGGTGACAACACGGGCGGAGGCTCTCGAAGCTTCAGCAGTCGAGTCTTCTCTTTCGGGTGAAGATGACAGGCGGGTTCCAAGGTCCCCTAAATACCCCGTCTCGTTTTGAGAATGGACACGAACTCTCGACGATGAATTTACAAGAACAGGAATCGGTCCAACGGAAGCTGAACTTGCTCCAGCAGCAAGTGTCCGATTGTGTCTCTCTGAATTAGCATTTGTATTCGGATTTGGCTGTACATTTAGATTTAATGTTGCCAAAACTTCATTAGGAGCTTGTCCTCCGGCACGGTTTGCGTTATCTCCAGTAGGCGGGTTATCCGTTTGATGAGCTTGCCGAAGAATTGCGGGTAATTCGTAATGATGATAGAAGTACACCATGGAATGCTATCAGTATAATCAATCCGATATAAACATTTAAACTTATTATTATAAACCGAATTCATTTTGTATTGTTGCATGAATGAGGCAAAAAGTGGCCGAATGTAAACAATACCTGGATGAAGGACCACGAGACCAAAAGTGCTAAGCCACCATATTGACCATTAAACCGGTAGTGATATGCGTAGAACGAAAAATGATAGAGGTAGAAAAACCTAAGACATGAACACATTACGTGCTTTAAAAACAGCATTATTAAAGTTATTAAACTTGTTTTTCATTTCAGCAATATTCAGCGCCAAACTCACCTGACCCAATATACTTTGGTAATGGTAGTGTGACTACAAACAGAGTCGAATTGGTCAGCAATCCAAACAATTAGAATGACATAGAATGCCGTACTGGTGTCATTAAAGAATTCTGACATTATCGCTTCCATACCTAAAATAGAATAACGAAAATGATGCAAAAAATGACAATACCTGGAATGTAGACACTAAACTACAATGTAGTAGTTTCACCAAACTCAATTATTGTTTACTTACCAACTAAAGCCAAAATGACCGTGAAAAGTGGTGCTGCAGGGATGTGTATAGCTCCGGCACCATCAATATTGTTTAGTAAATCGACTAAAAATACATAATGGTTTTAAGTTAGGTTTACCATCGTTCGTTACTTGTATGGCATATTCTAATTTCTAAGTCATTAAGTGGATAGATAAGTAGATTAATAGAATTATTATAGTACCATCCAAATCAACATTTAAAAAGTTTAAAATTTACGACTCACCAATGAATATAAATATTTGATGATGCGAGTAACGAAGTAACATCGATATTGAAACAGTCTAGTAAACAAACAGAATTGATAGATAAACATTTAACGATAATTTGTTTTGACAATAATGAAATTATCGCTTACAAAAACAAGCATGATAAGTAACGCAGGAATGTACGACGTCCTAGCCATCCACATAGGTACAAATCGATACTGTTCTCCAGTTATGACGTTTCTAAACGGCAAGGATTATCCAAATTGAGTTTACTTTGAAAAGTGATGTACATTAAATACGTATTAAGCATTACCTTAAATATGGGCCCTTATTGTCTTCTATTTCTGCCAAGTTTTTAATACTTGACATCAAAATGTGGTCGTAGCCCAGAAAATTATCAAGAAGAAAGCGACTAAAAGTGTCACCAAAACAGGGCTCTTTTGTTGGATCTAACGTAATGATTTTTACAGGAATATTGAGTCGCTGTCTAGTTTCAGGTGAAAGTCGGAGAAAGCCATATTCAAACGAATATTCCACAATGTATGCTTGATCCGGAAGCCAACACTATTAAAAGTTACAACAAAGCATACATTTGTAATGTTAGCTATTACAGAACAAGCTACGTTAGTAACGTTAGGTTGCAGGCAGGATTGGTACATATGGTATGGGTACCACCAAGGTATTTCGATTAAATCTACTATGGTTACCATTCAGGCTAATATGGCACATGGTTACCATAGCCTGAATGGTAACCATAGTAGATTTAATCGAAATACCTTGGGTACCACAAGGTATATGTTTCGAAACAGAATTCAAGGGAAATTCTAAGATAGATCTAGTAAAAGGATGTAGTACATATGATTAAAGGATAAGGAAAAGATTACACTAATCTATTAAACTATCCTGTGATTTGAATAAGTGTTATTGTAGTAGAGGACACCCCGTGTTTGTGTTTCGCAACCATCCAGGAAACCCTATAAACCGGAGACAGACAGAACGCGCTCCCGATAGTGCGATAGTATATATTGACGACGATCTCAACATCAATCAAGTCATCAAGTGACAATATGAAACCCATCTTACTTAAATTAGTGTGACGGAAACTATAATGCCTACACAACTACCTCAAATGGAAATATCTAACACTTAATACATTTAATAACACTGTCTTGTCATCTAACACGAAAATTCATGTTTTCTTAAGTTTTGCATTAAAATACGTCACCAGTTAATTTTACAACCGATACTACTACTATTTGATTGTTTAGTTAAATGAAGATTCCCATTATAATATAAACCCTCACGATACAATTCATATTTTGTCATAATCAATTCACCACTCAAAGCACTAATATTTAAAATATTAATGTTGATTCACTGAGAACAAGGAGACGTCGTTTACTTTTTAAGTCTGGGTTGGGATTTTACTTTTTGAATTTTTAACTGTTTAGGTACTAGCCATTTAGCCATGGCCCGTTCCGTTTGGTTTGTTTTGGGTTTTGAAAAATTGGACCTTTTGAAGCTTTCTGGGATTATGATTAGTGATTATGATTAATGATGCAATGATATAATTGATATGATAACTGATGATGTCCAAGAAGAATCTTACCTGAATTCGCAAACATTTCAAAATCTGACACTTGTGATTTCAAGATTTTATCTTCCTCCATTTGCTTGTGCTTCATTTTAATGATTTCAATTTCTTCGAGTGTCTTGTTGAAAAACTGAGATTCTGGTACATAAAATGAAAAGCAATAGGAAATAGGTCAAGCACTCAAAAACGGAACCGCAAAATATTGCATGATTATTTGATTATATGGAACTTTACCTGGATTTAACATTTCCGCACTCATGTTGTCCGCTGCAATGCCTTCGTCACCTTCACTACCTTCTCCACTAGCCGTATTAATAAATGGCTTTGTAGCTACATCAATGTCACTCTCAGATTTCTCAGCGTCCTCAGTCACTGTTGCCAATTCATCCACTTCAGTGCTAGTATTCTTGATAACTGCTTCAAAGTCGTCATTTTTGGTTACGTCTTTGTGCTCTTCTTCTTGTGTATTGGACTCATCCTTGGTCACCGTATTATCAGGAACTGGTCCTCCCCCTTTATCATCAACAGACTTTCCATCTCCATTACTTGCGGAATTTGTAGATGACGGGTCAGGGTCACTGGCATCTGTCGAAGTCGAAGCCGTAGTAGATTCAGTCGTTGACATAACCGTTGATACGGCACTAGTTACAGAATTTATCAACTCACCTGCAGTTGCAACTACTCTGTCCAGCAGTAACCTGCAAGTTTTATAGAATACACAAGATCCATTTATACACCTTGTAGAGTTAAATGATAACATTTAAATGTCAAAAATTAAATTACGTATCAGCGGTTAGCATCATAGTCAACAAGTCATCAGAATAGTGCCCCATTTGAGATGCAGCCCGTTGCCTTAATCTTTCTTCTTTTTCATAGGATTTGTTGATGTCATATTCTTCGGGAGGTTCAGTCGTAATTTCTATACGTAAAACACCGTCACGAGGCCAAGCGCTGTTGTATTCGCTTAAACAAGTGATTGGAGTTCGCGTAAAGGCAATGTGGATATACGCCAAAATAAAGAGTAACAGCATAGACTGTATTAGCAAACAGAATTCCAAAATTCTTCGCAATGGTTTCGGAAATGCACGCGCGTAGATAAGCGTAACACGAAAAAATAATGCAAGGAACAGTCGATCTCTCATATTAAATAGATTTTGCGTTTGCTGAGGAATTTCACCAGCATTATTATTCGTAGGACTCGGTCCAGCTCCAGGTGCATTTCCACCGGGATTGTTCTGAGTACGAATTGTCGCTGTAACTCGAACATTTAGAGGTGATGATGGTGAAACGCCTGGTGTACTCGACGTTTGGGAACCAATCGAAGGATTTGAAATACTTCCAGGCGAACTACCATTTGTTGACCCCGACTGTGGCTGGGTTGTTACTGGATCCTGAGCAGATGACATAATTCTAGTAGTTTTTTCCCACAAAGTTCAAAGTCCAATTCACAACGGATAATGAAATCTCCGGCTGATGATGATTTCGTGTTGTTTTGCGCCTGTGTCACACACGCACACCATTAATCACCTAACAATAACAGTACCACACGTCACTGATAAGTCTATATTACAATTTTACAATTCTGATAAGTTATCTGATTAGTTATTAGCACGTAATTGAATGAATATACCTATAAGTTCGTAAACCATCGTATGTGTAGTTGGGACGTTCGGACGTTGGAACGAGCTTGCTAGTACGTTGTACGTCAAACTTTACCCACTAGTTCACTGGATTAATTTTCATCCCAAATCTCAATCTGAAACACAAAGTATATAATAATTAAATTAGTCCTCATTCGCACAAACATTAATATAAAACATAATACATAACTCGGAAACACACATTTCGTAATTTGTTTTATGTTCTAATAAAAAATGAAGTTGAAACGTACCGCATTAAAGTTGGAACGAAAATGCAAACACTGTAAAAACACTGATTAACGGATTCGAAAACAACATGAACTTCAGCAAAAAGCTGAATTTACTAACACATGCGCTCTCAAAGTCAAAGTACAATGTACAATAGTAAAGTGCAAACAAAAAACCTGTTTGTTATTATAACAAGTAATGTAAAAGCAAGACAAGACGTCGTAGTCTCCGGTTGGTCTGGTCTGGTCATATGGGACTTGGAATTGTGAAGTGAGTTGAGAATTGGGAACTTGAAGGAAGGGAACAACAACGTAGTCTCCTTCTCCTGTATGTTATGTGGTAACAGGAGGCATCTACACATTCGCGAATTAATGACTCTCTGCAAAGTTCAAAGTCTACAAAGACGAGCTTTTTTACTATGAAAATTCTCATGCTCAGCGCAATACCGGGTAGTTTGGATATGTTAATTGGATCGGGTGAAAGTATAAGTGAAAGTCAAAGTGAAAGTTCGTGTACACAATACGTAGTAAAATTGTAAAATACTCAACTTATTTGGATTTTATTTCAATAAACGACGTATTATTATAC
Organism: Harlomillsia oculata; assembly: GCA_019776145.1. NCBI lineage: Eukaryota > Metazoa > Arthropoda > Collembola > Entomobryomorpha > Oncopoduridae > Harlomillsia > Harlomillsia oculata. Next base: position 8,961 of record JABASF010002480.1, read on the forward strand.
AATTTACATAATATGATCTGTTTCACTTGAGATCTTTCCCAGATTCCACGATAACAAGGGCTTCCAGCTCCAGCATTTCTTTATGTCGGTTTTTTGTATGGTTTCTCATCTTATTTATCTGGACAACAAATTAGAAATTATTAGTATACATAGATTCTGGTGGAAATCAGCACATTTTTAAATAAGGGAAATGACTAACTAAGGTTATGGCTATAGGTCAGATGTCAGATTGTCACATACCGTATTAAGAGCAGAGTTAACTCTTTCCACCATTGCCTGACTTGAGTACTCAGCACCAGCCAAGAAAGCAGTTTCGGCTGCAGCCAAACCCAATCTTTCTACATTTGCAGCAAACGTATCCAGTTGCTGTTGAGAAATAAACCATTCCAAAAATTGTGAATTGTTTAGCATGAATGTTAGCATTTTAATATTAAATGAGAGCAACATTAATCCGTCCCTGTACCAGAATGATTTTGTTCATTTCTGCCATTTTATTTCTAACCACAATCATCTTGCAGTCCAATTCGTCTGACGACGCTGTTCGGGACTCCTGTAGTAATTGCATCATAAGACCCACCAAATCCCTAGAAAAACGCATCGTAATTTAGCACACAATTCAACCGCTTAGACAGAATAACAACTATGCGAACGGTCAAGGGAAAGTGGACAAATGACTAACCGATATCGCCCATCGTAATCCTCAGCAGCTACTACCATTTGAGAAAGAATACGAGTTATCGAGTCAACTGTGACACAGCAGGCTTGTTTTAATTGAGCACTGTACGTCAAGTCCTCTTCAGAATGAACCAAAGTCAACTACATAAAGACAATGAAACGCATTAAAGAGGATCCCCATTTCCTACGTCAAATACAACTGCAATTAAATCAAATGAAGTACAGTGAAAGTAGATCAGTGTACTATTTTCAGGTTTTATTACCTGACTGTTGCCTTCGGAAGAAACTTTAGAAGCTTTCATTTTGTCTTTGTCTTTAGTACATGCACAATACACATCTGAATCTGTAATATCTTGGCCTTTACACTCGCATGAAAGCGTAGAAGATTTAATGGTAAACAACGTAGCTAAACCGGCTCCAGCTGACAGCAGCCATCCGAACAACGGTGAACGGACGTTGTACCAGTTAAATGAATTGGGTTTGAAGGCCACCGGATAATTGTTGACAGTGTTGACATGCACAACATTTTGCCTGTCTAAGCAGCCTTTTATAACATTCTATATATGGAATCGAAAGAAATGCATATAATAATATTAGTTCACCACAGTTCACCATAAGTCGCACGGTACAAAACGAAACTACTACGTACCATTAAAACAGGACAGTAAGTTACCTTAATGGTAGTTGAAGTTGAAACCTTTAGAGCAGGTGACGAATACAAGTTTTGACTAAAAAATGACCTCACGAATTTCATAAAAACATTCATGGTAAAAACTAATCGGTTTGTACTTTTGCTCATTATTTAAAACTTTGAAACATTCAGACTTTCGACTATGAAAGCGTACTACCTTCACAGTTATACAAGTGGTAACGCGACTACCTACTATATACAACAGGAAACAAAATCATGTTATTCATAAACCGGAAATTCCGAGCTATATGAGAATCGAAAGCTGCATGGAAACTGGAAACGAAACACTTTTCACACCGAAAACTTTACTAACGACGACAATCGACAATGATTATTGATTAAAGATTATAAATAATTTATTATCATCAATCACGTGCTTAGATTCCAGAATAAGTTACTATTTTACAAACTTTACTGACAATTAAAAATGACTTAGAAAACACACCGGAAGATCCGAACTGGCGGAAACAAAAACAACAAAAGAGAAACAACGTGCCACAAACCGATCATAAAAGACCTTTAAATTCCTTGCGCCTTTTTCATGTTCACATGGTCAAGCGAAGCAAAATGAGTAGCCGAAAAAACATAATTTTTTATTAACGGGAAAAACATCCTTATAAACCACAAGAAGCAAAAATGCTTTTACGTGTCAACTCTTAACAACTAACAACATCATATAACTGTTAGTTCAATGACAACTTGAATATTAGTTTTTGTGGATATCCGGTTGTTTGGTGAAGTTGGATGTTATGCTTCGTTCAGCTTTTTCTGCAATGCCTCGATCTCCGCTTTGAGCTCCGAGATTTCTCTGAAAGCGTACAAAACAGCAGCAGAATGAGTACTATTTTAGCAAATGACAAACGGAAACGATGGAGTAACCTGACTTTACATCAATAAAATGAACTCACTTGTCTTTATTTTCCAGGATCCTGGAGACCTCGAGGGACAGCTTGCCCATCGGCATGACCAGTTGATCCAGTTGATCCTTCCAAGCCTGCAAAGAGAGTTTAGCGTTTGCTTTTTCTTCCTTCAAAAGTAATTCGGTTTTTCCCGTAGTTTCCTTTCCTCCTTTCTCCACATTGCCTGAAATCTTGAGTCTCGCTGGTTGAAACCATATACCAGTAACCTCCGATGTTTTGGTACTTTCGATTCTCCGGTAACTGTCCGGGAGTGGAAAATTAAAACTCAAACTTTTCAAACGCGATAAAATCAAAGCTTTTTCCTCTCGAGTAGTACATGGCTTTCGAATCGGCGGGTCTCTGCAAACGGAGCAAACTCCCGGCACCTGAAATGTCAAGAAACCAGCATGCAAAATAATTATTAACAAATTAATCTTAAAATCAATTAATAAATCCGTTTACAGATGTTGGACACTGATACAAGTATATGTAGTAGGTAAGGTAATGCATACTGAATCAGAAGGAAAACTTTCATTTCCGGTCCTAGTTGGAGTTTTAGTGGAATCCTCGTTAGTCGGGTCCATTTTTACACCTTTAAAACAAAATGACAAATTAAGGATAAAACAGTAATAATAAAAATTACGCCAATTGTGTCACAAACAAACACGGCACACTAAAAAAACTCGTAAACGTCGATTTGATTTTACTTCTTATAGGAATGTGTTGACGTTGACTTTCCAAGGTGATCGTTATGACACCGTGGACCGTGTGACACGTGCCACGGACATTCCTTTTGTTGTAATACGAAGTTTGATTAGTTGATTAGATTACTGGTTAAAGACATGAATGATGCAAGAAAATCACAGAGTACTAGGAAAATGCATTGTGCTTTTGTGCAGGAGAGTGTTGTTGTTGTTGTTGTTGGGCTGGCGTTGTGCAGTCTACAGTCTACAGGTGCAGGCAGGACCAGGACGTCGACACGTGTCGAGTGTCGACGTCGATAGTCGACAAGTCGACGACGTATACGAGGGTTGTAAAATGTAATAATTAATAATAGAAGATGCGACACTACATATTCGACAAGCATTAAAAATTAAAACTTAAAACGAAGAGGATGAAGAATGCAAAATTCAATGATGATGAAGAGTGAAGACTTTTGTTATAACCTAGTAAACCAAAAACAAATGCTAAATATTAAATAATTTATGTGGAAATTAAAAGCGACTCCAAACTACAGATAATAATATCCGGATCAGATTGTTCATTTTAATTTCGCAAAGTAAATAAATAATTTCATAATTTAAGTAATGGATAATCGGCTATAATAGCAACATAATAATAATAACATAATAAGACATGGTTTGATTTTGAGAACGTTCACTTCCGGGGTACTTGAAGACTTTACATTTCACGATGTGCCCGTTTGAGATGACGCTGCCATTGTTCGAAAGTGCCGAAACGCCGGAAACAAAGGTCACATGGAAAGCGTTTCGACCCAGAGTGAACAGCCTGATGTCTTGACATGTTAAAGAATTCGGAGAAGACAGCCCCGCACAATGGACATTTGTATGCCACTTCCTTTTCATGTACCGCCAAGTGTTTTCTGAGAACCGTCCCGTTTGGACAACGCAACCCGCATTGAGAACAAACGTGAAGTTTCTTCCTTTTCATATCCTTGGATAAACCAGACCTCATCAATAGATTCTTGACTCGTTTCGGGTGGCAAATGTACAATCCAGGTTGGATCATCACAGTTGCACACTCGAATGCATCTTCTTCGAAATTCTCGAGCCAGTCTTCTCCATGGGAGTCAAACTTGGTATTCTCCTTTAGTAGCTTTTCGAACAGGGTCTTGTCCTCGTTCCAGTCCATGTTCATCATTGTTGTCATTTTGTTGATGTGTCCTAGTCCTATGGTTCAAAAATTAGAATGCACCATCAGAACAACTGAAAATATCATGAGTTGCATGATTGCAAAACGATATTGTGCAGTTTTACCAAAGTCAGACATTCGAATGGTTCAAAAATATCAAATCTCAGCAAAGTCAGTTCTTCTATTCGTTACCGTTCATGAATCGCGAATGGTTTTCTCAATTAAATCGTCGTCAACGCTTAAGGTGTTGAGAGAACCCGAATACTATATCGCTTGGGTAAACTGCGACAAAGGAAGCTCTGGTGACCTAGAAAGCTAAAATGAAATTGAAAGTAGGTTAAACTAGAATTTACCAGCACTTTCAAAGCCTCAAAGTGAATAGAAATAGACAATAACAATGAATTGTATTTTTGAATTGACGATTGACAAGTTCAAGTTCATGAAAAACCATTGAATTGTCGTTGTCGTATGTCGTAAACGAATTACGAATACCGCCCCATCATTTGTAAGATTTTTTTACGAGACGATCATGAGGAAGAGGAAATGAGTAATTCCTCCTAATTGCACTTATGTACTGACCCAGTTTTAGTTTCATGTTTCATAATCAGGATTAGCTTCGTATTAGCAAAGATTTTACTCAAAGCACAATATGAATGCATGATTTAAGACGGATCACTCTATAGCATTGATTGTTGATTCCGACGATTACGATATGATCTGACCTACATAATTCGAACGTCATAGGATTGAATGACAATTTATAAATGGTGAATTGTGACTTATTTACACAATAAAATAACTGTGTAACTGTACATATCACTTTCTTCCTGTCATGCTAATAAATGTTAATGTCGCAAGAATACAGCAAAGTAATATTCTTTATAATGATATCATTCATTGTATGAATAAGATCTTAAAGATCATGATCAATGTTCATAAGGATATTAAGGAGCCAACGAGATAGAAACACGTTGTGTTAAAAATTAACGAGCATTTATTAACGTTGTTTCATTGTTTCATCCCACCTGCGTCCAGACACAGTTTAAAATCATGAAAACCATTTAATTTTTCTCCATATTTTCCCAAATGACTTGACTTTATAATGATAGAATCTTCATGATTTTTGATGGTATAAATATATGATATTTGACATATCTGGTATCCCTGTGAGAGCAAAAAACGCAGAGTACAGTACACTTTAAGAGGTCAGAGGTACACCGTACACCGTACACGGTGAGACGGCGGACGGCGACTACAGACAGAACCTGAATACGTGAAGGTCTGAAGGTGAAAGAAAAAACTGAAAAAACCGTCATTGACAAGACAAAGACGTCCTTTGCAAAACGTAAACACAATATGAAAATCTCGGCTTGTGTCACAGAGACACAGACAACAGACAACATCATCATTTCACCATGACTTCTTCTTTCCAATTGATAACGGGTAAACTCGTTTACGCTCAGTTCAAGATCCTTGCTGTTGCTGATCA
>JABASF010002481.1:0-14578 GCA_019776145.1 Harlomillsia oculata
ACGTACTGTGCTAGTATCTTTACTCATGGGGCAACGTGCGACAGCGAATTTTCATATTGCATTTGTAATACGACTATACGACTGTATCGATCGTACATATAATAAACCAGTGAATACTTTGAGAATGGAATCTTTGAGATTTTACTTTACGTATCGAAACACATCACAGGCTAGTTATATATTTGGAAAGGGACGAAATGAAAAAATGAACTTCAGATGCAAGGAAAGTGCAAGAGGAAATAGTAATGCGTTTAGAAAGTCCAGGTGTGAGTAATTTAATTTTTTGCCTGGTCAGCCTTTTTCATCGTCTTTCCTCTTTTACTCCGTTTCGGCTAGATTACATTATATCCATTGTCTCAAATAGAGAGAAAATAACTGAGGCATCTCTACATAAATAGCCAAAGGCCCCTTTATTTGAATGAACTTTGGCGTATGCATTTCCCCTGCTGCTGTCCCAACACATGAAAGTTTCCATCTGTAGTAATCTTCCCTGTGTCTACGAGGGTCCGATTTTTATTTTTGGACAGCCATAAAAGCATCTGGAACTCAGGAGTAGTGAGTGCGGGGCACAACTTTTTGAAAAAATGATACAATTTTTTCGTTTCTCTTTCACGAACATCATTTCCTTCCACAGGGAAGGTGAAGGACATGAGATTATATGAAAAACCGTGGACACACTGTTCATCATCAAACATGTTGGATTTTATAGTGTTTAGTGTCTTTTGCTTTTATAAACTATAGATTTATATGTTCATTCTTGTACATTTTATACTATGCAAATGAAGGTTATTGTTCATCTCCTTTAGTTCGATACTTGGTTCAGTACTGCTTACTTTTGACTACCCGTTTGAACTGATGCACTCTTGCACTGCGGACACCACAAGTGATTGTGCAAGAAAAGAATGAATAGGACGACGCGACAGAATAAAAAAAGTTAATCTGCATATACGAGCACTCACATGTAAATTTTTCTGTCGTCTCTTATTGCGTCACTATTGTCGTCTTTAGTTTTTCTAAAGGATTGAGCCTATGCGGAAGTAATGTGAATCTTCTTTTTTTTCCCATGATTACTTACTTTCCTGTCATTTTGAATGAAATCTCATCCTTTCGTCTTTCATGTGAACATCGCAAAAGTAAGCTTTTCATTTTTTCACAAGTTTTCGTAACGGTACAATGTTACGAAAAAGTCTCAAGTGCACTTTATTTACTATTGAAAATGCTACTTTGATATCTGTCTTCTTGTAAAAATTCCCCCATTCCTCAATGAACAGGATAAACTGATAAAATGTCTGTATAGAAAGAAAAACTTTTTTTTTCTTTTTTCTTAAAATCTTTTCAAGCTGTCAACCAAAAACGGCAGAGTGCTGGATTGAAAAAGTATTTCAAACTCAAAATGTGTTCATCCACTTTACTCCACGTTACTGAAATCCATTTGAGCGTACAAAAAGAAGGGAAAATGCCGCTAAACTCACGACGCACTGCGGGTGCTTGCTCCACAAATCACATCTGCTCCTCATTCTTTCGATTATTGAAAAAGTTACTGAAATAAGCGGAGTAATTGGGAATTACGCCCAGGTCACCAGGGGGTCGTTCTTTGCATGCTTGTCCTAACACGTGAACCAAAAAAGCATGGGAACGACTATCAGAACAAACTACACTTATTATCTTTCAAAAACGAACTAGCATTTACTAGTGTCATGAAATGAATGGAAAATGGTTCACTGCTACAAGGTATTTTCAACAAATATATAGAGTAATACATTGTTCTAAAAATCCGTCAGTTTCCATTGGTTAACCTGTTCTATAATACTTTTCTAGTCTAGTCGTGATGAGAAGTGAAGGAAAAGTTTTGGAAAGAACATTTGGGTGTGTGCAGTCTTTTTCTTTCTTTTACGAAGGGAAAGCTCACGTGTGAATGTGAAAAGTTTTTGAGCGGAAAGAAGCTCTGTGTCAAATGTACAGTGCGGTTTAGGGATGAGAATCGATGCGCATTCTGACGTTTTCATGATTGATTCGCTTTACTCACGCTGAGTCTTCTGAGCTTGTGCTTTTTCATTCATTTTGGCTCATACACTGCTTGCCAAAGTGCTTGGAGTTGGAACATATACGTTAACCATTGGTGGTAACTTTTGTTGGGTATTTCCCTAACCGACAAAATGTCTCAAGCATTACATTATTGCAGTCAGGAAAACTTTTATGCTGTGCAGCTAAGCAATAATGGTTTGTAACATTTTGAGTTTGAGGAATTGAAGGAACATCATGTGTCTTATTTCCCGCCTGTAGTTTTGTGGGAAGACGAACCGATTTTGGCAAACCGCAGGGGTTGTTTCCTGAATGTTTCTTGCTTCATTTGGTCTCAACACCGACCGCACAGACAAACTAGTAAAGGTTAGACTTTGTGGGCCCTGCAGTTTGAAAATGGAAAGTGATTTCTGTTAAGTGGTACCTAAACTTTGAATTTACAACTTGCTACTTGCGAGATTGAAAAATTAAAATAATGTCTATGGCTGATGTACCAAAATGTTGATTTCTTGAAATTTTGAGTCAAAATGAATTCTTCGGGAAGTCTCATGTGGAGTTTATTTACTTTAGTAGTCTGGGAGTTGATGGATGAGTTGTTTGGTTACTCATGTTTACTATTTATCGTTAGTATAACATTGTGAAGGGAATAAAGCATGTGCAGAAGTTTTTCAGGAAATCTTGTAGATCACCATCCATTTCCTGGTCTTGTCAAAGGATTTTGGTATGAAAAATGATGTCTGGTGCACTAATGATGAGTGGAAAGGGCGATTCTTGGACTCAGATTTCGTTTTCTACTTCCTATTCTGGGAGAGAAAGGGTTTTTCCTATGCCAATCACTGAGGCAGGATCCTTTTCAAGGAAACCAGGAAGCCGTGCAAATGCACAAGGGCTCCGAAGGGGTTCCGAAATAATCTACAACAATGTTCTATACTTCACTTAATGGCATACATTCCCGAGGCGGTGTTGAATGCATCTATGCATCCCTTTTGTCTCAAGTAGAGTCTTGGGTAAAAAAATATAAATTCGGATCTATGCAAAGAAAATGCCACTTTTAAGGACTTAGGAAGCCTACGGGGTTTATCCTCTTAATGGCATGAAGGAACTGAAACTATTATATAATGTATGCACACATGCAAATCCTTCCGGGGATATACTTTTATCCTTTAATTATGTGGAGACAAACTGCGGGAAATTTTTCCCATGGCTTGGGACACAATGATATGATTGCAGTGTCCATTTCTGTCTCCCGCAGAAGAAGAATAGGCCACGTACTCTCTGTTTACACTCAACGTCATTACGTATGCAGCTCATCTTCGCTTCCAGCGCTGAGTACAACTTTCATACCACGGAAAAGGGTATACCGTTATTCAGCATGGAAGACTTAAGGGTTCGTTCGATCCCTTTGTTTTCACCTCTTGAGCTACAATTACAATGACTCGAGAAACTGTAGGGATGCTGCGTTTGCGTTCCTGTACACACTCACACTACTGTTAGGATGCCTGAGAGTTTCATATATGTAGGAAATGAGATGCAAATGCGGAGGAACATGATGATGCATCATTTGCATACACGGAAGAAACTGGAGAGATTTTTATTTATGAATTCCGTGCGCGAACGACACTCGGACAAAAAGAGTTGAATTCTCACATTAAGTTTAGAATCCGCTTGGACAATTCGCTAGGAGTAAATATACAAGTCTTTTGTGAATGCTAAGAATTTTTTCTGAGAGGTCAGATAAAGAAAAGGTTCTTTTGTTCAAAACAAAGGTGTATATGATTTGCATATGCATCAACATAGCTAGCCGGAAATCAAGATTGTGCTGCTTACTATATTATATTATACATGCTCATGCAAGATTGGACAGGGCCCTTTGAGACGGCACAGAGAGTGACTATGCAAAAGTCCCCCAATCCTTTGAAAAAGGACACTTGCATATGAAATGAGTTGGTTTTGGCTCCTTGGCTCTGTGTCTTTTCTCACTCGGCCAGGAAATCAAAACGTACTGGAAAAAATCCAGAGAAAGCTGAGAAATGCGAGACATGAATAAATTATCAGATACAGACAGAGCTCCTGTCCTCTTCGTACAATATAATGAATATGTATTCTTCTTGACTTCCTTCGAAGGAAAAATGGCAGTGTGAGTCTCCTCAGCACCCCATGAACGAGTCCAACTTGCATGGGAAATGAGAGCTTTATAGGCAGAGCACTGAATTTTGATGACTTTTCTCTTCTTTTTGTTCTAACAGTGCCTACTTTTCCTTAAGAACGAGCCAAAAAATGAATATTATCTTGCTCGTCGTGCCAAAAGTACTTTGGCAAAAAGTTCACAGCTTCTGAATACGCAAACAGCTCACGAAAAGACCACCACCGCAGTTATTGCCCTTCACTTACTATTATATTACATTACACTTACACAGCACATTACACATGTCGTCATTCGACTCTTGTCATCATCAAAATATCAAAACCATCCTATGCATTTTCACATTTTATTTCGGATTTCACAATTCTTCACTCTTCAGGCTCGTTCCTGCTGCATTTGCAGTGTACACAAATTATTGTATAGATAATGCATATTTCTGCAATCTATCGCTCTTTAAAAAAATGCTCTCGTGCAACTTACTAAGTGATAAAGTTTACTAATGATCTGCATCATTTATTTTGTGATTGACAGGTGAGCGACCGTACAAATGTCACGTGATGGAGTGTGGTCGAGCGTTCATTCAACTGTCCAACCTACAACAACATTTGCGTAACCATGATGCTCAACTGGAACGCTCCAAGAATCGGCCTTTCCACTGTAATATCTGCGGAAAAGGGTTTGCGACTGAGTCCTCTTTGCGGACTCACACCACCAAGGTATGCAAAGATGTACGTATCGCTCATTTATGTTGTGTTTTTAATTTACCTTAAATGCATATTATGTCTAGTGTATAGGAATATAGGCAATGTGCGTATTCCTAATGTGCCTATAGAAAGTAAGGTAACCCTTCAAAAAAAATGATCCAACGTGATATCAAAAGTCTTTCGCAACCTCAACATTTTGTTGAGAATAAATAAGTCTGCAACTGCTACTCCGCTGCTTTAATGCTGGATTTTGCTATGTTGTAAATAATGCATTGCTTTTTCACACAGATGATTATTATGGCATTATTGTGGACTGTTTGATAACTTAGCTTTCTTCAACCTCTCCGTTACCTGTACGTAGCATTTCAAAAAGGTCTCTCTCCTCTCTTTCTTTGCTGATGCTGCGTCTGGCTCTTTTATGTGATTACCATTGGAATGTAAAACAGGGTTTTGTGAGTGTTGAATGGCCGTGCCTAAACCGCGTGAAGTGGTACATAATGCGTTGAACCCTTTTCTACCATTGATTTGAAATTGACAAATATGATGCTTTGGCTTGTTCTCATGCTTAAATATTCTAGTCAAGTCGAGTGATTATGAGTTGTACCAAAGCTCGTTCCTTTCATCAAAACTCCCGACAGCTCACATGACAAATCATTCGAATCGTTATACTCCTGTTGTGTTGCATGAGAATGAGAAGATGAGACATGAGACAGTCATAAAATTATTTTGATGTGTTGGGATGGATGCTAACTTTCTCAAGGTTATTAACTGGAACGAATACGATTCATTACATGTCACAAAATGATAATTTAAAAAATTGCATTCCATAAATATTAGTTGACTTTAAGCATGTTCAGTCAAGTTATATGAGTAGTAGAAATTGCCCAGTTACTTTTCATGTTAGTTTACTTTTGAGCTTTTTGAATAAAGTGTATAAATTGTAAAATGCAAAGTTTGTTTTCCATTTGGTTCTTCTTAGTTAGTGGAGTGACGCATGGTTTTGAGGCATTGCTTCTTTGGGTTGGCATACAAATTGTTGTGAGAGAGTTTTCCTTTTCTTCAAGAGATTTTGGGTTTGAACTTATGGTGGAACTTCAACACAAAATATTTCAAAACTTTTTCCGCATTCTGAGACCCATTAATCTTTCAAGGAATAATCTGATAGGTGTTCCACCGTAAATTTGGCTTGTGTCAGAGAAAAGAACGCCATAAATGTCTGTTTGCATATCGGCTTTAGTACATGAACATTTTGCGCTTTTTGAGAATAATAAGTAAACCTGAAAAGCAAAAGGGTTGTGTACGGGTACTTCTACGTAGTCAAGAAGCAAGTTCTTCACAAAACCGCACCTTTTTGTGGCATCGGCGAACACCTCGGAGCGGGCATAACTCATTTCAATTTTTTGAGGCTGTCTTGGCAGTTTCAAAATCTTCTTTATTTCCTCGCTTCTGTGTCGCTTCTTGCGTTTGCCAACAGATTTATAGCTTCTCATATCACCCGAAAAATTAGCTTTCACTTCATTTCATTTTGATTGCATAGAGCACGCTGGCCTTTGAACGTGCTTTTCTTGCCCTTACCCTCTCCTTGCCCTATGTAATTCTCTGATTAGTCCTGTCTTGCTTATGATCATACTCATCATCACACAAAGTACAGTTATAATTTATAATACATCTTTCTCATTCCCCGACCACCTCTACGTTACCAAATGAGATTTAAAAATCCAGATTTTTAATTTAAACAAAATTGCTAAAAGATTTCAAGTTTCAATGTCGCATCGCACAACCGCTTTGTAGGATATCAAAACCATTGTATCAGTACGTAAGTCAGTATCACTGCACCTACCGCAATGTTTCTGTCTTACGCTTCTGTTTATTTTCAAATAAAGAATGGTGCCCTTATGTTTTTTTTCGTGTATAAAAAATGTTTGATCGATGATGGCCATAAGAAAAGTATACGGTATACATGTTTGTCGGAACGGAATCTAATTTTTGCAAAAGCATTATCAGAGTAGACAACACAGAGACAGCATTTTAATTCAATATTGGTTAGCTGGAACACCCACAATGCAATGATGATGATGATAGCGATGTGATGACAATATGTACAAGATGATAGCATGCAAGATAGTAACGTAACAACAAAAAGGATGAAAAGGAAATAGGGAACAAGATGGTCGGGTAATTTATTTTTCCATGAAGAATATAGAGTAGCTGTATAAGGCATAATGCTCCGCCTGTCGTGTCGACTGAGTCGTTGAGATGATTATTGAAAGAGGTTTTGTGTAGCCACCAATTTGCCACAGTGTACATATACACAAGTACACACGGCAGCTCCTTGACTCATCATTTGGTCACAAATCACGCAAAAAGAGGTTTTTGGAGATGCGGCGAGACCACACAGCCACCATCGCCCTCAGCTTTTCTCATTGGGGAGGCTCAGCGGTTTTCATGATGAGAAAAAGAGAAGCCAAAAAGCCACCGTCTCTCGACCTTCTTTTGCCTCTGAATTAAAACAACTTGTACTCAATTGCTCCTTATGTCCAATTTATCCCGATCCCAATCGTTTATTTGATGGAAATAGTAATCATCCTGGAACAAAATGCATGCAATCGTCTTTTTGTTGATTCAAAAGAGTCATTCCTCTTTACAAAAGGAAACACACACATACGCACACAACTTTTATAAGATTGCATGTCGTGAACACTGAGCATTGAGGGAAGATGATTTTTTTACTCTTTGAAAGAAAGGGTAGCGGAAGACTAAATAAATAATTGAATTGCCAGCATGAAATCAATTCAATTTGAAGCAATCGAGTCATTACGTTCGCTAGACCATATGGCCGTCCTAAAAAGATGATGAGAAATTGGGCTTACTTCATATCATTTGTACAATGTGTATTCAAAGAATCATTCTTACATCTGGGTATTCTTGCAATATTATCCTGTAATCTTTAATGTTACAATTGTTTTTGTTTGTATTTGGAGCATGAAGTAATCCTTCGTGACTTTCCGTGATTAGCATTTCGTGTTTTCTATATACTTATATGGTAGGATGAAAGCAAATTCCAATTATAAACTGAGACGAAACAGGGAGAATTGAAACATTGGGGTCATGTGAGACAAGTTCAAACTTACGAAAAAGTGTAGGAAATAGAATTTTATCAGTTGAGTGCATTTTGTACAGTGACATTGTGAGTGAGAGCACTCTTGAGTGGTATTTAAAATGAATGCTTGGGGCAGTATGCAATGCACGTTACGATCGTATTATTATGTCATTTTGATTTTGAAGGTAGATTGGAGGAAGTTTTGCGAGCTTGCAGTTCAAACAAAAATGAAATGATAAAATGATTATTTTGGATAACGTAGTAGTAGTCTTTTGAAATGAAAGGTTAGTTGAATCATTATAGGTTGAAAAGAAATTGGAATGAGAGCAATCCCACATTGTATGCATTTGCACGGGGGTGAAAATGAGTCAAAGAAGCAATAATGATAGTTTTGTGAAGTTCGATTTGCACAAGGAGGAATAAAAAGAAGAGTTGATGAAACGAAGGGCGTGCACTGAAGAAAGTTGTCCGTGTCTTAAAGTGAGGGAAAAAAGAGTAGGCGGACCGGGTCTTTTTGTGCTTGTGTAGTTGAGAGAGTTAAAAATTTACATGTTAGTGCCAGTCTGCGCCACGAAACCAACCCTTTTTTGAGGTAAACACAAGGAAGTACGAGACAAACCATGTTCCCATACAAAAAGACAACAGTGTGTCGTGTTACCCCTCCAGAGGAAAAAGGAGCCATGCAAGAACTCCACACGATTCATGCATATTTAAGGAAATGGAGACAAGGGTCCGTGGGATACCTTCATTTATTTTGTATTAGGATTGCTCAATTTTTCAGTCGTGGCCAGCCACTCATTCATCCCTTTTTGCAAAGGACACACACAACAAGCAAACGAACTCTTTCGTCTAAGGCACTACAACTTACTTGTACTCCGTCTGGCTCAGCCGAGTAAATAAGGCTGTCTGAGCGATTAAAACACACTTTGCTCGACTTTTCAAGTTGTTTCGTGTTTGACTAGGGAAAACTAACATTGGGCGCTAATGAAAGGGTTTCGTTTCGTCAATCTCTGCCTTTTTACGTGAAATCTTTTCTACGCTTTCTTTCACATCTACTTCACTGTTTTTATTTATTCATACTTTGAAGAAAAGGTGGGCAAAGAAAGCTCAAACCGCCACAGGAGACACTCCTTTTGTCCCTTTAGCATTCCGTTGGCCTTAAGAAACTGAAAAACTGAAACGCAATTGCCTCATTATATATTTATTTTAAAAATCTTGGGGAATTTAATTAACAGAGTTTTTCGGGTTGGAAAACTTTTCCTCTGTATAACTTTCGTATTAAGCAGTAATCCAATTCGACAAGCGCCTGTTGGTGCCAGTTTCAAGTTAAAGTGACGCGAACCGTCGTCTGCACTTCATAAAAGAGTGATCGTAAACAGCTCCGTCGAGAATTTTGAGGTTTGCCTGTGGAGTTGAAAAAAAGCAGAGCCTGTAGTCACACGAAGTGATTATCGCCCGTCGTCCACTTGGGCGGAGACTGTCAACTTTTATATTCTAGGCAAAAAGCGGTGTCCGCTGGTTTATTTATGCACGGTCCTGTTTAACGACTCTAGTGTGTGTGCATATCATAGTGATAAAATAATATAACGTTCAACTTATAGTGCGAAATGCACTGGGAGACGAAAGAAAGCTATCTGAAAGCAAAATGCAAAGAAATATAGTAATTGAAAAATGTCATGGCTAAACTTCATGACCATCCTAATTCCCCACTTCATGGATTTCACATAATTTTGAACGCTGAACGTGTTGCTCCAATAATTGCGTGCGTTCACTTGCCCGGTTAATTGACCAAACAAAAAACTTTATCGCTCATGTCGTCATTATAGGATACGCTATACTAATAAATATCCTGGTAAAGTACTGCATTTAGGAGACGACAAATTTTTATTTCCTTTTATTACCGAAGAGAATGACTTTAGAAAACTTGGTATAGTAGTAGGTAATAGTACTATTGTACTTATTATCCTTGTACGAAACGTAGAAACGTTAAGGATTAAGAAAAATTGACACAAGACCAGTTCAAAATGTTAGTGATTTTACATGATCAATAAGTTTGTATTGATTTACCATTGAATTGATGCATATGGGGTTAGTCTTTTAATTACTTCGGAGTGATGAGCTTTTTGCCTGTCCCACACTCTTAGGCGGATTAATGCAATGAAGCTGAGAGACTGAAAGATTTGCATTTGCATTACATTGAGAAGCTTGACTTGACTTGGGGCAATGGGGAAAAAGTCATTATCAGCGTTATTTGAAGCAGACAGAAATTGACAAAAGGATTGAGCCGAAATAAGAATCCGTCTCTCATCTCGTTTTCCCTTGTGTTTTTGATCTTTTTTCCCTTTGCTCCGTCTTCCATAACCCAGCACACACAGCGTACTTTTGACTCATTCTCTTTTCCACAAGTTTAAGATCTAAACAAGATGAATGTCTTGGTCCAATTTTCTTCTGACGCCTCTGGCCAATCATTATCTCTTGGTTTTACCCATCACTTCTTTTGGAATGCGATCTTTCCAGTGTCAAAACCACCCGGGTAAGGCTAGCTGCGGAACTCTGCTCCAAAAGAACTTCTTTTATAATCCAAAGGAGAAAGCGAAATGACATTTAGAAAGCCTTTTACTGTTTTTGTGATTGTTAACCGGATTCAGTGGAAAAATGTACCCAGTAATTTTTCTGAATACTTTTCTTATCAACAAAAAAGACGGACAATAAACAAAATATACAAGTCATACAAAAACCACTGATAAAAGTGCAGAGAAATTAGGAAATTACTAAAAACTAAGAGTTGGCCTACAAGAACGGTTACGGCAATAGCCTGTTGACACATTAAAGAAAAGTAAACTTTGAGTTTCCGGATGCAAAATATGACTTAATAATTCGCGTTTAACGAACTCGGATAAATATCGTGACATGAATCGCCACCCACTTTGCCTGATAGGTTGCATACAAAACTACAATAAAAATAACCTGTTTGTACTTATAAAAATATGCATTGGATAGCTGTAAAAGTTGTAAGCAACCAGAATCCGGTATTCTACTCACACTCGACTCACAATCAAAAGTTTTTTTTAACGTAAAAAAGCTTCTTGTCTCGTACACAACACGCGGTATAAATGGAATTAGTATTGGAATAGTCCAGATTGTTCATTTTTTAAAAAATACATATTGTGGGGCAAGAAGTGCACACTTTTTTGTAAGCATTCACGATGTTCTCAGATCCAAGGGAGATTAGCGTTCATGAAGAATTCTCATCGGATTTGATGCGCGATTCCTGTCTCTCAGTAGGCTTTAATGTTGGTAACGTTGCCTAAATTGCCGATCCGTGCTGCTGAGAAAGCTAGGGAACAAAAGTCGTAACATTCAAAAGCCAACACCACAACGTCAATGATCCTTTTTGTTGTGAAACGTTCTGGTTCATTCCGTGAAGTTTTGGTTTTTGAATGCAAAATGTACGTGTTTCCTATCACTTGTTTATCGTCTGGATGGAACTTGTACATTTCTCAAGTAACAAAAAATGGTCCATGGAGCGCACGCTTCATTATATGCGTACGGAGTAATAATATTAATGATTAAGTACCAAGTGAAGTTTTCTGAAGTCAAGTGACTAATTGGGCATAGACTTAATGGACCAGCAGCGTGAACGGAATATTTGGTGGAGAGTACGTAATCAAACTGTCCATGATACACATCTCAATAAACCCTTCGCTTTTAAATGACTCCTGTGTTATTAAATATGAATTTTGGTAAGGAAATACTTTCGGGAAACGTCTGTCTTTAGGCAGAAAAGTCCTGTTTTCATAAATATAATACTTATGTTTTTCAGTATGCGGCACGTAATCAGGTGCAAAAATGTTGTTGCACTCTGCATTTTGCATTCCAGGAGGTTAGATTGTAAACGAAAAAGTGGCAAAAGTGTCTGAATATTATGTCTGTGTAGTTATGCAACATACAGCTGTGAGTAGATTTTTAATTAAGTTTATTGGCATCTCAAGATACGGGTGCACACAAACACAAAAGAATTCACACGCTGATATTCATCGGACGCGAAAGTCTCTTGCCCCGTGCTTTAATAACAGGGTCAGACACTGATGCAAATAAAACACAAGACGAGTGCAAAAGGTAAAACCGCAATAAGGTCCAAAATGAGAACTCAAATTTCCTCTCTCGAGAATTCATTTGTAATGCGAATGTCTCAATACAATGAAAAAACACTGCTTCATCAATTACCGTAAGGTTTTTAACTACTAGAAAAAATAGACATCCTGCCTTTTTGTACGGGGACGTGATTGCACACAGGAAATTCTGAACAATTATCTACATTTCATATTATACAGTCAATTGTAATCTTAATTGTAGCAAAGGACTGAAATTCTACCGCGCATGTATGCTCTTTCGTATCTGCTCCGTAATTCGCGTGCGTTTTTTTTATTATGTCTGATACTTGTCTGTGAACTTGACTTGTGGCAATTGGTAATTTTCACGGCATTTATTTTTGCGACCCGTTGCTAATGAAAAAAATTACTCGCGTTTGCGATACTGAAACGCTCAAGCGAACCGAGTGCCTTCACAATTCCTTTTATCAAATCTGAACTTAAAAATGTAGTACTTTTTTTATGAACAAGTTCATGAGAATCCTTTACTAGGCTAACCCGCTAACCAATCTAGTGTTAATTTATTCAACAGGCATTTATCTGATTTTTCTCTATTTTTACGACGACCAGACTCACTTTCTGCACTTACTGTATGTCTGGTGCCACTGACCAAGTTGTCAGTGTCAGTGTCAGAGAACAGTTGACTGATAAAGTGCATCGTCGGGCGCATCCTGTCTGTCACAATAGGTAGTATAGGGCAGAAGGGCAGATGTTGTTATATTAGAACCGAAGCGGAGCAATGAATGGACAGGTAAAATAGCGTCTTCCCTTCCGTCGTCGCATCCGTAGGATATTTTTATACGCACTGAACCATTCATGATTCCAGAAATAAAAAAATCCAAGGTGGAGTCAAGCAAACGGTTGGATTCCAAAGTGTCCAATCCGACACAAGGGGAGAAAAAAAATCTGCTCATAAAGCGAGACGCATGACAAAGCGTTTCTTGGACGCTTACCAAAAACACACATGATGTATAATCATAATTTATTACACATGTTACACGGATTTTTATGATTCTTCAAGATGATTTTGAATTCCCAATCATTAGACAAAGGTCCGGTCCGATATGATATAATGCGTAAGTGTGAAATAATATGCATGTCCAATCCGACACAAGGGGAGAAAAAAATCTGCTCATAAAGCGAGACGCATGACAAAGCGTTTCTTGGACGCTTACCAAAAACACACATGATGTGTAATCATAATTTATATACATGTTACACATATTTTTATGATTCTTCAAGATGATTTTGAATTCCCAATCATTAGACAAAGGTCCGGTCCGATATGATATAATGCGTAAGTGTGAAATAATATGCAGGAAAAGCGAATGAATGACTAAAGTAAATAGAAATGCTCAACCGGCTTCTAATGAGAGGAAATCGGAAGGAAAATAAAGATTTAAAGTTCAGACCGGAAGAGCATGCTGGCCGTCGCCATTAGGGAACCTTTAATTATGCCAGAAATTATGATGATTGCATTAAGGTCACCTAGCAATTAAGAGGCAAGTGTATTAAGCTGTCATGTGGAGACTCCCTGTTGTTTCACCAAAAAATTCATCGACTCTGGACATTTCATGATTTCATGTATTGTGACATAGTTTAATTGCCAAGGGTCGAAATAATAATCATATTTTGTTTTGATGTTCTGCTCCCATATTTATGTTCACAAAGAGAAATAAAGGAGAATATGTGGAAAGTGAAACTTTGCTAGAGCACGCAAGCGGAGTAAAGGGAACAAAAACCCGTAAAAGTCTGTTCCTTTTAGGCGTGATTACTCAGTGTAATGAAATGTAATGCTGGAGCATAAAGAACGACTGAGATTTTTACGATGATCATGCACGAAAGTAGTCGCCCTTTTTGTATATCAAATGAATGACGATATTGACTGCTCAAAAACTTGGTTGGTTAGTTTTCTAATGCATTATTACTAACATTCAGCAGTAGTAATCCTGTCTCAAACATTCCTGTCCAGGTGCCAGAGTGGAGGTAGATAAATAATTGGAGTCGGAAGAGATTTGTGTACTTTGGCCAGAGACTTTTTGCATTTAGTAATACAAAAGTCCACATGTTTTTCACCATCCAATACTAACCATATAAAGTACATTTAAATTCCTTCTACTCGCCTTATCTCTTCGAACTGGAAACCCTAAAATTCACCATATAAGAGTTTTCATATTCCAATTTTCTAAAAGTTATCTCACGGTTCCACAAAATGCAAAGTCTACTGCATTTATGCATGTTTGATGGATGATCGATTTATATGCTGCAAAAACGCTTTTTCGACCAGACCATGAAGTAATTTAGTAATGAGCTGGATTTTATTTTACGGTTATTCTCTCTTTCCTAACGAGACTTGCCTTATCTTTCTTTCGTGTAAAATTCTACAACATTGAAGCAATAAAATGCAGTGCTGATTTCACGCTTTTCGCTCGTTCGGCTGTACGCTTTTATTTCAATA
>JABASF010002482.1:0-14578 GCA_019776145.1 Harlomillsia oculata
ACAATTGACGACCTACTGTTCTGTGTAGCCAATCCTGAGCGGGTTGCAGTGCCATTGAACACACCAGGAGGAAAGCTGGCTGTATTCGAATTGAAGAGACCTGGACGTCAACCCGATGGGGTTATTCCGGCGCTTGTTCATGGAACCAAAGTTATGGACTTTATGTGGGACCCATTTGACAATTACAGAATTGCAGTTGGCTGCGACGATGGCAGACTCTGCATTTGGGATATTCCAAAATCTGGACTAAAGGAACAAACCAATCAACCACTTACAACAATTTGGGCTCATGCCGAAAAAGTATACTTTGTTCGCTACCACCCTTTAGCGAAAGATGTGGTGGCGACGGGTTCATATGACCTGTCCATTCGGATTTGGAACCTCGAGTCCAATATAGAAATGCTATGTGTCCAGCTCGGAGCAGAACAGGTAGTTACAAGCATTTATTGTCACTCTTAATCAATATTAGTTTATTTAAGCTTTTACATGTATATTATTTTCAGATCCAAATGTTTTGTTTCTCTTGGAGTCCTTGTGGAGAAAAATTTGCGATTGCGTCTAAGGACGGTCGTGTTCGTTTGTACGATCCCCGAAAAACTAGTGACTGCATAGCAGATGGCAAAGGGCCAACTGGAATCCGTGGAGGTAGAGTCACTTGGGCTTTGGATGGAAAGTTTTTAATCGTGATTGGATTCGACCGGTATGTTCAAAATGTGACATTTAAAATTTCCAAGGTCAATGAACATTTAAGCATAATTTAATGATTCATGCAGATCTTCTGAACGCCAAGTACACATGATCAAGCTTAGCGATATGTCATCAGTGGCCGTTGTTCCTTTGGACGTATCTTCTGGTATACTTGTTCCGTTTTACGATGAAGATAGTTCAGTGTTGTTTTTAACCTGTCGAGTATGTAATGTTTGTTATACTCATTGCAACAGCATTGCTTTAACATTTTCGAAGCTTAAGTCTTTGTAATTTTTTAACTTAGGGGGACAGCATCATCTTTGCATTTGATGTTATCGAAGAAGCTCCGTATTTGCGTCAGCTTAGTGCACATCGTTGTTCGGGTGCTCATCAAGGATTTTCGTTTCTTAAGAAAATTGCTTGTGACGTCCAGAACGTTGAGTTTGCACGCGCTCTGCGTCTCACTGAAAGCGTTATTGAGCCATGGTCATTCACTGTTCCGCGTGTCAAAGTATAAGTTTTATTCAGTCTATGAAACATAGTAAAATATCCCAATTTTATAATTGTAGCAACGTAGCTGTATAAGCAACATAGCTAATTATTCCTTTTTCTGAATTGTTTCTGAATCTTTAGAGCGAGTTTTTCCAAGATGATCTCTTTCCCCGTACTAAGTGCTTGTGGGAACAGACAATGTCTGCTGACGATTGGTTTTCCGGTAAAAATGACGAGGTTAAACGAGTCAGCTTGAAACCCAACAATATGAAATCGCGTAGGTTTTAACACAAAATAATGTTTTTATTCCTAAGTTAATTTTATATTATGTACATGTATATACAGTTTACTCAAATTCATTATTAGTTGGAGAAGTTGTACATGGACGTCAAGCCAGTGCTGGCGTAGACTCACATTCAGCTCATAGAAATGGAACCAACGCTAAGCCAATGTGTGGAGCCCGTTTCCCAATGGACACTGAAGATAAGAAACAACAACAACTAGTGAGCAATTAAACACTGTTTTGTGATTATATAATAATTAAACATTGGTTAAGAATGTAAAAATTTGACCGACTGTTATTATGATTACTCGTATTGTTTAAGATTGAAACGTCATTGAAGCATGCGTTACCAGTCGACATGAGACTTGAGCAAGACACAATGGAAGGGGTTGACGAAACTGAATGGGTGCGTTCATTAATTTTTTTTAATGTAAATCATATAAATTCGTCTAATTCCTAATGTTGTTAATTTTTCCTACACAATAGGACGACGATGGATGTAAAGGGGACCACTGATTGCGTACAACCAAATTTTTTGATACGTGTAAGATATTTATTATGGTTATTAAGTTGCCCATCGAATCCCAATTTTACACGTCGTGTAGAAGTTAATTTTACTACTGGTATTGTTAAAGTTAAGAAGATTTTTTTAAAAGTTAGACTATAAATAATGGTAAAAACTGCCAATGATGGACAAATAAATGCGGTTGCCGTTGTAAATTAAGAATGTTAAGAATGGTCGACTGGATTTTAGTGCAATTTTTATATTGATATTATGTTCCGGATAATCTTTTGTGATAACTATTCTACAAGTCTACAACCAACATTCT
Source organism: Harlomillsia oculata (assembly GCA_019776145.1). NCBI lineage: Eukaryota > Metazoa > Arthropoda > Collembola > Entomobryomorpha > Oncopoduridae > Harlomillsia > Harlomillsia oculata. The sequence goes on from JABASF010002482.1 coordinate 2,293, forward strand.
TATTACATTTTTGTAATGGCTTTGTGTTTGGTCAGTTTAAAGGGATCAATGCTATGAATTAATTAGTAACTTTTTTACGATGCCACTGTTTATCGATTGCTTAACAATGAATGTGTCCAATATTTTACTTTTAAAGACTGAGCGACTTTAGTGTTAAATTTAATGTTATTTTGTATAGGTATTTAGGTTTAAATGCAGTACAACACCAAGTCATAATGTATGTATCATAAGTTTCATAAGTAATACGTGTTAATTAATGTACATACAGAAACACAAAATCAAAGGTCACAAAGACAAAGACATTATTGCATTTTATCATCTTTTTCATGGATATTACACGTGTGTACAAAAACGTCTGTACAATAAATTTCATCTTTCCAATTAATAGTTGTTAGATTAGCCAAAGTTTTAGCCATAAAAGCAATAATATAGTACCCGTTTTTTGACTAGTCGCAAGTGTTCTAACGTTTTACAATTTGACAAGTACTTGATTCTTTTAATGTAACCAATTTGCAATTTTAGCATATCATACTGCTGAGTGAATTGTAATTTAGGATTATTCCAGTTCGTGTAATTGTATACGCACATTAGTAGCATAATAGGTAGTATTAAGACGTCTTTTTACAACCATGAACATGATGCAATACTCACAAACAACGAATCGAATGTGTACTTATAAAAATAATTCATAACATTATGTTTTTCCGTGAATAAACTCGTAAATAAACGTTTGAATTTTCGTTCGTTGCAAAGTCACTGAATATCGTTTTTCTTGTCGAATCTCATATAAACATTTCCAATTAATATAAATTTATTAGTTTTGTTAATTTTAAATTAACAATGCGTTTTTAGTTGCTCATGGATAGCAAAAACCATCGAAAATCGAAAGCATAGGAAGGCAAGCTTAAAAGCTGCAAAAGTGACATCTGCAAAGACGAAAGCTCGGCTGAGTCCTTCGCCTCCTTCCACTCAAAAAACCTCAGTGTTCCTGGGTAAACGTGTGGTGTGTGGTGGCCTATTACCACATAATTCTACTCGGGTTGTTTTTCTAAATCAAACTGGGATTTTGAATAGTTAAAAAAATAACTTTTAATTGATCAACAATGTCTACTGCGGCTGGTTCAGCTTCCTGGCCAGCTCCTCTTCGGGTCTCACCTTTGATCCGGGTAAGCTTCGAGACTTTCGGTTTGTAAACCTCATTCATACGGCATTAGGGTATTTTAAAAGAACAAACGTTACTGAATAATTAAGTCAATTATTGAATATATAATTAAAATCAGTTTTTTATTTCTGTTGTGTGTTATGTTACGACAGAAATCATTTTGAAAAGATTTTAATTTTTGTTCAGTCGACTTTTGAGCTTTATCGACATGATTTTTTGGATGATTTTGACTGTACTGCAATGTTGTTGATTTAATAATTTTGTATTTTTTTGAAAATTTTGAATTGAATAGGTTGGACGCTGGACATTTTTGGGTTTGGGAATCTTGTGGGGAATTTCACGACAGAAGAGTTTGTCTAAGAAAGAAAATCGACTCCGTGACATCCGTGAAGCCGAGCGACCCGCAAAGGAAGCAGCAGAGGCGGCTAACAAGGCTAGACTCAACAGAGGTAACGACGTTTATTTAATCTTATTTTTTCAGAACATTTTATTAAATTAAAGTGACATTATTTTGAATTGTAACTGACTTTTTATGCGTTGTATTTGTTTTCCAGATGAAATGTTATATTTGGCAAGGGAAACTGGGACTCCTGTTCCACCCAACTTTTAAGGCTCTCCGAAGATCAATTTAGTCATCAATCCACGAAGCAAGATTTATTGTAGAAAAGAAATTGTTCAGATGTAGCTGTCAGAATGAAGTCAATGTCATAGAATTGAAATTGAACATTGTAAATAAATGTGTATGAGTTAATAGGAAGTGACTGGAGTCGTAAAACCAAGTGCATAAAATTACTAAATATGCTGCGTATCATTATTTGATTATCATTGCATTATTAACTATAGGTAGATTAGGAAGGAAGGATTGTTCTTTTGGATCTTTAATCATTATAGAATTGTACTTTAATTTGGAGCAGATGTAATGGATAATCGTAGGAATCGGCTGCTACAATGTTTGCATCAATGACGACAATTTTATATGTTTTATTGTATTTCTATTTATATACTTCATCTTTTATACCAATATGTGTCATGCTACATTATATAATAGTATAGATCTTGCCTTGTAAAAGAGGACATGACAAGTTGTCACAATCAAAATGAGCAAGGCTAAGGAAACAGAATTTTATTGTCGTACAGTAGATTGGAGCAGAATGATTACTATACTAACATTTTTACTTCTGATTGCACCAATCATAAGCGTTCGTAAACATTTTGAGCCATGGAGTAGCTTTGGTCATTTGAGTTTCAAGTTCCTGTGGAATCCATGGACACTGGAATGGCAACACGCAACGCTCTGGATGAGGCATCATGGCCAAATGTCGACCGTCCTTCGAGCAAACTCCAGCAACTCCGTCTACAATTTCAGTATTATATTAGTACTATCAATGTAAAGTAAGTATAAGTGTACTTGAGAAAGATTGATGTATGGGACGATGAATTTTTACATGGGCTGCCGTTGGGGTTCATCGGATAAAGTTCTGTTGGTGCTCCATTGTCGTCAACAAAACGGATGGCAATGCAGTTTTGCTTCTTCAGCTCATCGTAAATCATTGGGTTCTTGTAGTTGAAACGACCTAGATATAAATTTTCATCGTATTTGAAATTGCAGTACAAAATTAATAAATATGATCGCTTCGTCTGGTTTATGATACAACCTTCTCCATGTGCAATCCAACAACCCATTGTTGTTCCTTCCATTCCCTTCAACATGATGGCATTTGACTTTTCAACACGAACGGTTGGGAAACGACTTTCGTATCTTTCCGAGAGGTTGTGGTCCAAAAAGACGTCCGGAATTGATGGCACTCCGTCTTCTTCGTCATTCGAAGATCCAAGTCCAATCCAATGCAACAAAGCAAGTAGTTGACAACCATTGCAAACTCCAAAGCTGAATGTGTCAGGTCGAGCGTTGAATTTGATAAGTTGGTCCTTGACTTTCTTGTCAAACATAAAACTAGCGGCCCAGCCTTTGGCTGACCCCAGAACATCAGCATAACTGAAACCGCCAGGGAATACGAGTCCTCTAAAGTCATTCAATACCACTTTAGAGGTTACTACATCTTCCATTGTTACATCCCAGACTTGGAATCCAGCCATGTACAATGAGGCAATCATTTCACGGTCACCATTGCTTCCCTCCTCTCTGATGACAGCGACACGTGGACTGTTATCTGGTGTCCAAAAAGTAATATTCTTACATTCATTCTAATCTTCATTTTTTAAATTTTTGGTGAAAACAATTCGCGTATAAAGTCGTACCTTTCGGTTGACCGGTGTAAATGGGAATGGACGTAGGGTCAAATGGGAACTTGTACTTTGGTCCCGTTCTGTCTTTGTATGAATTGAACTCTTCTTTCACTACAATTGGATTTGCCTGTCTCTTCTCCAGTTGGAAGCTGGTTTCTTCCCATGACCGCAAAAGGTCGACCATCGGAGCGTTAACTTGTAGGGATCCGTTCACACTGATTTCAATCTTTGCTTGTGCTCCAAACTCGGCTGAAACACCAATGGGGTAACATGGCACATTCTCTTTCTTGAACTCCATGAGTGCTTTGTCAATATGTCCCTGAGCAACTTCGAGAACCCACCCGACTTCTTCACTGAAGAGGACATGCATAGCGTCTTGATTCTTGTGAGTAATGTCCACTTTAAGGCCACAGTGACCACCAAAAGCCATCTCCAACAGACAAGTTACAAGTCCACCATCGCTTACATCGTGTCCAGCCAACACGTGTCCCGCTAACATGAAAACAGGAAGTAGGAGAATGAGCACATGGAAGGACGGTTTACAGTAGCTACTATTATTAACTGTATCACATTACCCTTAATGAGATTCTGTGTAGCTTTGAATGCTTTCACCAAAAGACCCGAATCGTCCAAATCCGGCACTTGATCTCCAAGCTGGTTGTAGACCTGAGCCAAAGCAGTTCCACCCAACCGACTCTTTCCTCCAGAAAGGTCAATGAAGATCAAAAGACCTTCTTTATTGGTGATTGGTGCTTTCAAGTCTGGAGTGACAACTTTTCTGACATCGGGGCATGGGGCGTAGTTGGAAACGACAAGAGTTCCGGGAGCTTTCACTGTGTCTCTTCCAACTCGAGCTGCCATAGATAAAGAATCCTTTCCTCCATCCACAGCAATTCCAAGTTCTTTCATTGTAGAGCACATAGCTTTGCAGGCATCCAGAAGTGCAGATCCTTCTCCAGGCAACTTAGCAGCCCACATCCAATTTCCACTGCATTTGATATCCTATTGTAAGTGGAAGTAGGAAAGAAAATTAATTAGAATATGACTTGAGCAGACCTTGATAAGAGGGCGAAGCGACGTCTTAAACCGTAATCCCGACATTACCTTAATATCGGAAATGGGAGCGAAGACAAGATTTGTCAAAGACTCTGCCACGGTCATTCTCGCTCCTGCTGCAGGGTCCAAAAGACCTTTGATTGGTTGTTCTCCAATGGAAGTTGCAGACCCAACCTAAAATTTGAAATCTAGTTATTGCAATGATTGATTACCTCCCAATAAAAGAAAACGTACGAAGTAAAGTGCAGATGTGATAAAAATTCATACGGTGTCAAAGTAAGACAAAGCAACGACAGCAACGTCAGCCAACGGAGTGTGCAATGGACCAACGCATTGTTGTTGTGCCAAAAGCCCCGTGACAGAACGATCCACTTTGTTGGTCAAGTAGCGTTTGCTAGCCACAGACGGAAGTCGAAGAACTCGTTCCAAGGCTTCACAAACTTTCAGATTTGATGGCAATTGCAAAGGCCTCAAAGATGCTTGATACTTTTGGAGCTTGAATTCCTTCCTTGGCATTTTCCCCAAGACAAATTCTAGATCCAAATTCACAGGATTTTTTTTATTTTGCAGATTGGCTAGTTGCTCGGAATTAACTTCGACGGGACCATTTTGCTTGTAATCTTCTTCCGACAGAATGACCTTTAGGTAAAAACAATATTGTAAAGTACAGTGTGAGTAGTTTTTTGAACTATTTATGTAAATGACTATGATCCATTATATGTAACATTCGTATACCTTTCCATCCCCTGTGACAACACCCACAAAGGAAACAGGGCAACGTTCTCGATCAGAAATCTTCTGCAGAAGCTCAACATCATCTTTATTACACAAAAGAGCATTGCTTTCTTGATATTCTGCTCCCCACAGTTCCAAAGTGTTTATGGTTGGATCACCAAGTTGGAATCGTTTTGTGAAAATGATCGCACCCGCTGGTTCTACAAGTTCTTTCAATACATTTCCTAAAAAAGAGTGCATAGCGTAGGGGTCATAAAAGAATCGTCAAAATCGTTTCTGTAGTCCAAACACCATTAAAGAATGTTCAAGAAAGTATTATTTTAAGAACATACCATTTCCACCAGCACCTTGGTCATGAATGCTTCGGATGGGATTTTTTTCTCCTAGCTCCAAACACGATCGAATCACCCGATTCAACTTCTGTTCCATCTCCGCATCACCACGTTGCACAGCATCAAAGTCTAAGTTGGCTGCGTTGTCTCCTTGAACCTGAGAACAAAAAAAATCCATTTCTTATTACATTACAGTTACAAAAAGCCCTTTCTATTGAATAAACGTCACGACTAGTTTGGCTTCTGGATGTCATCATAATTAAATTGAATGCTACTATCTATCACTTGCCTGGACGGAACTGGCTGATCCTCCACCAACTCCGATTCTGTAAATGGGACCACCAAGTTTGACCAATTGCATTCCTGGAGTCGGTTTATCTTTATCCATCATGTTTGCATCCATGGACCCAATTCCACCACTGAACATAATCGGCTTAATCCATTCCCTCCGTTCATTATCTGAAACCTGCATACCGAAAGATCGAGCAAATCCGGAAATGACAGGTTCTCCGAATTTGTTTCCGTAATCACTCGCTCCGTTACTGGCTTCAACCGCAACCTCAACTGGAGGAGCGAAGTTATTCGGATATGGCAAACTGGCATCTTCCCAGGGTAATTCATATCCTGGAATATTAAGATTTCCAAAAGAATATCCAGCAGTTCCAGCAAGGACATACCCTCCACGACCAATAGCTTGGACATCTCGAATTCGTCCTCCGGTTCCGGTTGTGGCACCACTGTACATTAAAATGTCAAAAAATGCTGTTATAAAAACAACGTCATTCTTTTCCTTTGGGATAAAAAAATAAAAATTGCTTTGCCACATGAGAACATTTGTGGGAGAAAGTGCCTAAAAGAATTTGAACGATCCTCACGTCACGTAGCAGACTGGATAAACACAGCTTGAGAAATATGAAGAGAAAGAAACTTTTCTCGTTATTGAGAAAAAGTAAAGCTTTCATGGATTACCTAAACGGAGCAACTCCAGTGGGGAAATTGTGCGTCTCTGCCGTGAAAATGATGTGGCGAGTACCGTCTCGAATGCAAAACGCAGCAGGTTCATCCACCTTGGAAGCCACCATATTATGCAACGGGTATCCTATGATCGCACTGCTATTGTCACTGAACTTGATAACATTATTTGGATTGGAGCTATTTTGTGTGTCCATTATCATATCAATGAGTGACTGCGGATCTTCTTTTCCTTCCACATTCATCTTGCCCTGTAAGAAAGAGTTCAAAGAAAGGTTTATGTTTCAAATCCATCACGTCATCTCATCATTCTCCTCCAGTAGCTTCTACTATATTATGCAACTTCTTTCAGCTTTTTCTAGCTTTCCAGCAGCAGAGCACTTATTTTCAATTGTCATTTTATCGTATAGGAAACACGACAAAGAGGCATTTTAATACTTTTTACATTTTTATACTATACCTTGAAGAACCAATGTCTGCTGTGCTCACTGTTGGATTGAGCCAAATCAAAGCATTCACAGCTAGTCGGGTTTCGTTTCAACTTGTCCTTGAAAAGCGTCGTGTAATAATCCAAGTCCCAGTCATCAAAAGCCAAACCTAAAATTGATAGGTAAATATAATATGCTGATTTGTTCATTTATTAGCCCCGTTTCAAAACTTTTAGGTCTTCATTTTGCGCAGTAGTAAAATAATTGGAAAACATCCGTTTTATAAATGACGCAACAAGATATATTATTTTGCAATAATGTCTCATCATCCTACCAAGGTGGTCATTTACTTTCTCCAAGGCTGCACGGCCGTGACCTAAGATGTCCACTTCATACCATGCATCAGGCACTTTGTCCAGTTGGAAACTAGTCAACTGCTCCTTGTATCGGCATTCCGTCATACGATCATGTAAAACGCCCACGACCTTAATTGAGATTAACATTCCATTACAACACTTTTCAACTAATTATCAAAAGGTTACATCAGACTGACAAGAGAGCAGAGAGCAGCAAAAAGCTGCTGCATCATCCACATTTTGCTTGCTACGCCTCCATTCCAAGTGTGAAAAGCAACCTGGTAAGGGCAATGCAGATAAACTATAAATGTAAATGCGAATGTTCCAACCATTAGGGGTTACTCGATACGGACATGATGATGCAATAAATATAGCAGCAGTAGCATCTTCTCCAGAAGCTACAGTATAGAATGTAGAAGTTTCCCAAGTACGTGACCATGTGACTGTAAGGATGACTCATTTGATAAGCCATGTGGATCAAAAATAGCTGAGTGTAAGTTTCAATCAAGTTTGAAAACAACAGCAATTTACATTATAACGTAACTCCAACTTGTATCAAGGTAAACCACTCGACGCAAAATTCTTACGACAACGGAGCGATTGAGCGCACGACGATATGTCGCGAATGTGTAAGGAATAAAGGAGGATAAGAAGACGCACAACAAGGCATAGGCCACCATCACATCGGATAGGATTGAAACAAAAGGCCAACACATCATTTCCGACGAAGAAGCAAAGATTGCACATAGTAATGCGAAATAATGCTAAAATATTTGCATCTTAGCTGTACAGATCGTGTGGGAAGACTGCCGTCGCGTCGTCGTCGGTCGATATTATAGCACATAGCAAAGTTGTAATAATGGAAAATGGTCTATTGTCCTATCTTACCATTTCTGCCCTGTCAATTATTAAACTAGCTCGCGACGTGGGCTGACAAATGCAACGAACCCTTTTTTAGAAAATTGAAAGTGCCGGTGTCTTTGCTTTAGGGTATACATTTTGATGAACACTTTAAGATGCCAAGCCAACTATATTCACATTCAAGAACAACACCAGCCAACTCATGCAAAAGTAACAATGCAATTATGCAATGATTAAACTTTCCAACTCATAGGATAAGAATGCTGCTGGCATTCAACCTCTTCCCAGCTATGAGTGTACTGTACTCTTTGCAGTTCTATGCTATCTGTATTCTGTCCAATAGCCTATATTTATAATCCTACCATTTTAATTTGTCCAGCATTGCGGTTCGGATGTATCAGAATTTAAAAAATGATACATTTTCATGAAACAAATAGGACATTTGTGTTAAAGTGGTAAGCGATAGTAAAGTTTTGAGTTTACATTCTCTTCAACTGCAGCAAGTGAATCGGACGTGGCAGAGTTATCAAATCGGATCAAATATCGTGTTGAGACTTCCACACGAGTGATCTTGCTGAGTCCAATGGCATTGAAAATCGACACGGCATTAGTGGAAAAAGCAGTGGAAAAATTCAACCTGTTCAAATCATACAAAGTGATAAGTAAGGACTATATTTTTTGAATTCAGGATACTTAAAAATAAATTATGAATGGACTTTTACGAATGACTCACCGGGGTCCAACTTCAATAAACAATGATTTCTCGTCCGGCTTCAATGGCATTCGAGTCACGTCCGTCAATGTATTGGGATCCAATACGGCAGCCAAAACCCACCTCACTTGCAGAATTTCCGTATCCGTCAAACTCTCCTGGATCTCCACGTAGAAACATGACTCAGTGGTCATGGTCTTGATGGTATGACCCGGGGTCACATCAGCTACCAACTTTTGTTTCCCACTCGTCACACTGGCACTCAGACCAGGTGTTTTGTAAAATCTGATGACATTCACCATTTTGTCTCTTCTCTCGCTCGTTTTTCCTTTCACTGTCCAACAATGCCCCTATACGCGCAAATTATGTAATGATGAGTGAAACAAGCGTTGCACTTGACCTTCCAACCAGCACCAAAGGCCCAGCTCGACTGGAAGAGTTTGACTGGAACAAGATGATCCAGTCAGCTTAAAAGGACTAGGGTGCAGCAGTTAAAGCCAATGCCAATGATGAAGCCAAAGTCGACAGCAGAACAAGATTATGACAAGTTGATAAGAAAATCAGTCTCACTCACATCCACATGCCTCTCTTCTCTTTTCATTTCATTATGTGTTCACGTCCATCCAAAACTGTACACGGTGGCATTAGGCAAAAACATATATTCCATTTCCCATCCACTCCATTACATTACATTTAACTAACTTCCATCTTTCTACAACTTGTTAGTAGTTTCGTTTTCGTTGTTCGTTTCTTTCCATTTCCATACATTCATTTCATTTATTTTCAAATGCTAAACTTTAAAGACTTTAATGCTGCCACGTTTCACCCTTTAAACTGCTTTTAAGTCCGTTCCTCCAAGTCCAAAAATCCTGTTCAACACTCATGTATTTCCATTTCCACACAAACTTTTACGTAGTCATCCACAATCCACGTTATGCCTTGAATAAAGCACGTTGTTGCTGACCTTTGAACGATATCTGGTCACCAGATTATTTCCAGTCTTGTCTTGACTCTAACATAATACACTACTACCATCCATGATTCTTTAATTCTTAGTTTGCCTCTCAAGATAACTTGGTCTGCTGCTGCTGGGACCAGATTCCTTCTCATTAGCATATTAGCACTGTAGTCACACAGTTATTACTATTACGTATACCAAAAGTAAGCATACAAGTCTGAAGGTCACGACTTTAGTAGAACATTAGAAGCCAGTTTTACGGGCATTCATTTCATCTTATTAACGTAGTATATTATACATTATATTGGCACTGTAATGTATAATACTCTTTCAAAACTTTCAGTTGTGATGTGGATTCTTCGGTCAAATATACAAGCGTGCTATATTTCATCTCATTTTCGTACTTTGAGTCCTAAAAGCCTAAAATGTACTATTTTTAGGTCAAAACGCAATGCACATACAGTTCATGCCTTGTTTTTATCACCATCGTAAGCGATGTTCGTCGTTGTCAGCACATTATTACATGGTCATTGGCGTATGTGTACGCATCTTAATTATGTAATGTCTATACTCACTACCTATGTAAAATGCTTATCAAACAGAATATCTATACAAGGATTTGAAGCAATTCATTCTACAAAATACATATCGATGCGATTTTAAAAATGACGTTCAATTGTAAGTATGAAACATCAACGACACGTACAACTTCATCGCCATCGAAATGCAATAAATATAATACTAATATATTAAAAAAATAATGCTCCCATTATTAGCCATTGCTATTACATATAAATATAAATTTTTATCTATAATTGCAATATATTGCAAATCATATCCTCTTGGCTGTTAGACATTATTTAATTATTAATTTATGCAATGAAGCACGACAGATAAAAAACAAATGGTATAAAAAATGATATATGAATGATTGCAAACGTTATCGTTATCATTTTATCAAAACAAACATTATTTCGTTATAGCGCGAAAAGTAACAGAAAGTAATGCGAAAGCGCCAAAAATGTAATTGTCACTTGTTCAGCTTTCAAACGAAATTACTACAAATTACAATTTTTCAGTAATAATGACATAATGAGAGTGATAATTTTTATGTATTGTTTATTCTATCATTTCATGTACATGCAAATTGATTTGATATTTTTTTTCATTCATGAAATTCATGACCTTATCAATCGATTAAACTCGTAATTTTAATGGACTTAAGCTATATAACTAACAGTAAATATTTAAAAAATGAAAAAATGTAAAGTTGAATCTTGAATTGGAAAAAGAAGGATAAAACATTGTTGGTGTACATACAGAAAGTGAAGCATTTTTGTTGTTCATCGTTTTTGGAATTGGGGGCGCCTGCGCTGAATTTTGCCTGGNGGTGTACATACAGAAAGTGAAGCATTTTTGTTGTTCATCGTTTTTGGAATTGGGGGCGCCTGCGCTGAATTTTGCCTGGCTGGCTGTGTGGTGAGCGAAGTTGCGTTGTGAAGGAAACGGAGTGAACGGCCGTAATGTAACAACGAAAGGAAAGAGAAGATTTGGTTCGTTGGCTTTTGTCTCCTCAGTCAGTCGTACTTCGCCGTTGGATTCTCAACTGTGAAGAGTAGGAATGAATTGATTCGCGCTTTCTACTAATTTTACAAAATTCACCGTATAACATTTAACTCATTTGACCCGACAACATTCCAAGTCTAAATTCGGTAAATTCAGGTGAGCTAAACCTTTTTCTCATTCAATTTCACTCATTTTGATAGTTTTTGGGTGGTTTTACCACTACGTTTCCTCGTGATTGTGACTGATGGCTCGTCAACTCATTCCGAGGTTTTCACTCGTTTTATGGTGTTGAGACGAATCGCCCGACACCCGGGTATTTCTTCAACTGACGTTACCTGATGGTGAGTCATCGGGGACGTCAGTTTGGGTCATAGTCATAGTGGAATTGGTTCGTAAACGGGGTCAAAAAGGGTCATCTTCCGTACAGGTGTCAGTTTGACAGTCCATTTTTTGATATTGTGGTTGTTATGAGCTGTCAATGAGTTCGTAACCAACGCAACCGACATTTGAGGTTTTGTTGAGTTCATCGATTCATTTTTGTGTGTGGAGGTTATATCATGAGTTTGAGACTCTTGTGTTGTTTTGTTATGCTGTTCGTTGAATTCTCGTGGGTGACAGGGGACATTGACATTTCATTGTCATGAAACTAGGGAATTTTCACTAAAAATCAATTCGTCATCTGTTCTGACCCTCTAATAGTAAACTTGATTGTAAACTATGTATAAATTTGTTCAGATACAATTCAACATGGCTGATGAGGCAGAAGTCACCGACTTTTCTAAAGTACCTTTAGAGGAGAAGATTGTGCATAAGGTAAAGAAATATTATTGTGTTTTTTTGTATACTGAGTATATTCTAAGCATATTTTATGGTCTTTTTTTATAGATTTATAAAGTTATGA
>JABASF010002483.1:0-14577 GCA_019776145.1 Harlomillsia oculata
TCACACATACATGATATTTCTTTTCGGTCTGCATTGTGGTGGTTTAGAGTATTAATGTAAAGCCTGTGAGTCGTAAAGTCAACACTTCTATAGACTCTCGAATCTCTAGCCTAGTTGCGTTTCGGACGTTGTGCTTTGTGCCTTGTGCGTAGAAGAAGGGATCACAATTTGATTCTTTATAAGCAGTTATTGAGCTATATTAGTACACAGTTCTTAACCACAGTACGTTTTACATTTTTAAGCATAATATTTGCGATATGTATAATACATTTGGTCAGAGTTGTGGTAAGTATGTGTCCGTCAACCAGCCATCGAAGACGGTTGAACTCATCGATTTGACGGGCGGTGAAATCATGAACGAAGTTTACACCGGAAATTATGGACGACAAAAGAAGAAATCCTTTGCTGAAGTGTTTGGCACGAACGATTTCGTTGGTGCTTCCAAATCCTGTGATACAAAGAAGATTTCAATCGCCAAGACTGATACTGATGAAGATGATCCTGGAAAACTGGAAGACAGCATTGATGACGGTCCAGTGGAAGATTGGCCACTCCAGCAATGTCCTTATAACACGGATCATATGGTGCGTCCTGGAAGATTCGGTAGACATGTGTTCAAGTGTCGCAAGGTAAATTACACATTTATAATTAGTTAGTTATTAGCAGTGATGAAGGGACTCTAGAGTTTTCGGACTCGGGACTGGACTACGACTCGTTTTTTTGAGGGACTCGGGACTCAGGACTCGTTTTTGGTTTCCTGGGACTCGGGCTCAGGATTCTCATGCGGTTCGGACTCAGAGTTCGGACTCATGGGACTCAGGACTCACGTTTAATTTAGCAGGGGTTTTCGAAAGTTTCGACTCCGGACTCAAGACTCGAGACTCAATCGGCGTCCGAGTCCGACTCCTGAGTCCCGTTAGTCCGAGCTAATGAGTCCCGTCATCACTGTCATTAGTGTTAGTCATTAGTACAACGTATGTGGTACATAGTTTCAGTTTCATTTTTGTTTATTTGTTGGAATATTTTTCAGACCTGTCTCATTGAGGTTTCCGAGAAGTATTCCATTTGCCCGAACAACGCATTGCACCATGTCCTCACAACTAAGCTCGAGGAGCACATGAAATTGTGCAAATGACAAAGGAACATTGTTAACTTATGACTGTACGCCGTTGATTGAAAAGCCTTGCCAGATGAACGATGAGGAAGATTCCACTACTAAAAGAGAGAATGATGATTTAATTGCTCACTGGTAGTTTATTTCAGAGCTCTACTCGACATTTAGGAATATTATAAATACTGTTAGGGTTTTACGGCTTTAATTCATCACTATTTCAACCTTAAAATCCGAATTTACTCCTTATGTAATCTAATGCTCAAAATACTAATTTAACGTAAATTCAGTTTTATACAACTTTTAAAATCCGATGAATTGTGCCTATGACAAATGTTGAAGATTTTATCGTTGTTTAAATCTGAAATTGTTTGTTCTCAAACTACTAATATAGCGTTACTATATGACATCCAGAGTATTTGTTCCATTACTAGAAATAAATTCGTAAGTTGTATGCGTAGTTGTTTAACGGAGTTTCTAGTGAACATTATTATTTCCGGTTTATGTGTGGTTACTGGTTACTGAGTTACTGTACAATACTAGGTTTGGACTTTGGAGACTATTAGTTGTTTTACTAATGTATTCTCAGTATCATAAGCAAATCATACTTGAATATGTGTTTTTTAAATTCAAGTGTTCTGGAATAGTGACACTGACGTTGTCAACTGTGTCATCTTATTTTTTTAAACTTGCTTTTGCTGAGCTGACAACCAAGTCAAGTTAAGAATAGCTGTGCTGTTTTCATCCCCGCTCATCAACATCAAATCATCATCATGAACTAGTTGAACTTGAGTTTACACTTGAAATACAAATCAAATTGGTTAATTCGGCATTGATTAAGATAGTCAGTAAAATCAGCAGTTACTTTCACATTTTTCATAAAGTCAAAAAATAAAGAGAGGATGGCGGACAGAAGAGAGAAGAGACTGTGAGACGTGCTCGGAAGTGTGGATTGTGATTGTGATATTGTGGATGAGTCAACCTCGCGCCCACGGTTCAAAGATTCCTTTCAGGCTGCACTGTGTACTGTGTCCTCCACCAAAAAGTCCAACTCACACCTTCACAAAACCCCAAAAATCCGCACATCTGAAACTGAATGTAAAAATTATATTACGCCTTATTAACGTCGTTGGAGTGTGTGTGTGTGGTGCTCACCTTATTTCCACATTTCCTAATAATCCTACAGTTTTAGGGATTTTATACAATTTCAGTGAACATTTTTCCAAAACTTTTTATTTCCATCTTTGTAGTTTGTAATCCGTAATTTTTTAAAAGTTGTTTCTCCAGTTTCAATTCATCATTGTTAGACAGCAGGTTCCATATTCCATTTGAATGTTAGGCGTGATTACATTTAGAAAAGTACAGCTCATAAATTAGAGTGCAATATAACTTTTAATTTCAGTTTTATTCTGCCACTTTTTGATGTGATTGCTATTTATAGTTGAGTAAGTGATGAAGTGATAGATTAGGACAGCAAATTCAAGTGAAGCTTACGGATTCATGGTAAGTTTATGATTTAACTGTTACTAATTTTTGTCCATATTTTTTAAAAATGTGACATCTTAAGGTTTGTTTATGTACTGTGTAATTTTTGAAACTGACTTACTTTTAAATCAAACTGTTTGTCGGGATGTATTTTTAATGGAAATATGTTTAATGTGTTCAAAGTTGCTACTTAAGATCAGTAATACTTTTTAAAAATTAACACATTTACAATGCAGTTTGTTGGTTTTAGTTTTTGGGCAGGAAACAACTGTCCAAACGAAATTACGAAGCTGTTTTTACTACTACTAATAGTTTTGCCTACAACGCAAACGTATCTAACGCAAGAACACTGTGGAGCACGTTTTTTGTATTTTCTTGGAAAAAAGTATTAAGTTAACATGGAAGTGGCCAATACTATCAAACAAGTTATCAATGATGCTGTGGAGCGAGGTACGTATAACATTTTGCAAATTATTCATGTATTGAAAGCTGCTGTTCATTGTAATAGCTTTTGTTAGGGACGTCAATTAGTTATTGTTTGTTCATACTCCTGCAATAATAATAGTTAGTTCTTAGTTGTAAAAATAATGGCAGAGCTTTTGATCATGAGCATAAGAAGGATGACCTGTTCTTGTAATTGCTTAACTCGTCATTAGTGGTTGTGTATGTATTGATTGGTTATGTTATGTAGCTTGTGTCCGCTTGTGTCATTGTCATTGTAGGTTATTTGTGTTTGTATATAGTATAGGAAATACTCAGTCAGTGACAGTTGTTAGCCTAATTATCGATGTGGTAAGTTGCAAATTGTAATTGACAAGGATGGTAGTTTTGCTTATTGAACTACATAGCAAACATCAGTACATCAAGCATCATCGGAAAGGATATATATGATGAAATTAAAACTTAAAAAACGGTGGCAATCTTTTGTACGTGTAGTTAAAATGCCGGCACCGCTCCGACTACGTGACTTGATCCGAATGATCCGTGCTGCTCGAACAGCGGCTGAAGAACGTGAGGTTGTGAACAAGGAATGTGCCAATATTCGTAGTACATTTCGAGAAGAGGATTCCGTATGGAGGTGTCGGTCCGTGGCCAAGTTATTGTACATCCATATGTTGGGATACCCAGCTCATTTCGGTCAGTTGGAATGCCTCAAGTTGATCGCCTCGCCTAGGTTTACAGATAAGAGGATTGGATATCTCGGTGCTATGTTATTACTTGACGAACGACAGGATACACATCTCCTCATCACAAACGTGTTAAAAAAGTAAGTAGTATAATGTTATGAGCGTTTATCCATGGTTTAAAAGTATAATCTAATGATGTGTAATATACAAAGTACTATTACTAATTATTACATATTTTTTTCATTCTACAGTGACTTGAATTCCAATGCACAGTTTGTGGTGGGACTCGCTCTGTGTACTCTCGGAACTATAGCTTCGGTGGAAATGTCAAGGGATTTGGCTCCGGAGATTGAACGGTTACTGAAGTCAAACAATGCTTATTTACGGAAGAAAGCTGCACTGTGTGCATTTCGAATTGTACGAAAGGTCCCCGAACTCATGGAAATGTTTTTACCTGCGTGCAGAACACTGATCGCAGAAAAGAATCACGCCGTTCTGATCACAGCGGTAACACTTGTAACAGAAATGTGTGAAAAGTCTCCAGATACGTTCAACTATTTTAAAAAGGTACGATTAATTTTTTACGTCGTCGACAACGATTTGATAACTGAACCTTTTCAAAATTTTGTCAGTTTTGTGAGCAGATTTTTATTAGTATCAAATTTAATTATAATGTTGGCACTTGTGATTTAATAACTAAACAGGTTCTCATTTTAAAAAACAGCTAGACTCATTGATTTGTGCCATTTATTTAATATTTACTGTATAATTCTTTGAATTCTTTTAATATATCTGCACAACAATTTTGCGTTTAATTATGAGCGAGATTTAGTTTTGTTCACTTGTGATGTGACTAAATATTACAGCACATATTTGTTTATTTTGCTTAATTCTTTCCGTCAAGGAACCAGAAAACTGGGAGGTAAGGCTTAAATGTCTTGTGTTTCGTTTCTCCAGTTGTGTCCATAAGTTATCCCTTATCACGAAATATGAAGAAATATTTTGTGTCTCAGTGTTGCTCACGACTGTAATGTACAGGTTTTGTAATTCTAAACTGTTTTGTTTCCAGATGATTCCAACCTTAGTAAGGACAATGAAGACCCTCATCTTGTCCGGTTATTCTCCAGAGCATGATGTTTCTGGAGTTAGCGATCCATTCCTACAAGTAAAGCTACTAAGACTTTTACGAGTTCTTGGAAGAGGGGATAACGAAGCGGCTGAAGCTATGAATGATCTTCTTGCTCAAGTATCTATCTGTTTCTACACATTCAGTTGTTAAGATTTCCGTTCATGCACACTTCGTTCTACTAATGTTTAATTTTATAACATTTCAGGTAGCAACAAACACTGAAACTAGTAAAAATGTAGGAAATGCGATATTGTATGAAACTGTTCATGCAATAATGGATGTACAGTCTGAATCAGGCTTGAGAGTTTTAGCTGTGAATATTTTGGGACGATTTTTGCTCAACTCAGACAAAAATATTAGGTATGTTGCCCTTACTACACTGCAAAAAACAGTTACACTGGATCAAAATGCTGTTCAGAGACATCGGTCTACGGTACTGGATTGCTTAAAGGTATGCTACGTTCCCACCATAGTATATAGAACATCAATATTATTAAGTTTCTTAACTGTGGTAATGAATTGTTTTGTCTACAGGATCCAGACGTTAGCATTCGCAGACGAGCAATGGAATTGTGTTTTCAACTTGTGAGCGACGCGAATCTTGAAATCATGACGAGAGAATTGCTGCAATTTTTGGCGAGAAGCGAACCAGAAGTTAAATCAGTATGCGCATCAAATTTAGTATCAGTTGCAGAAAGATATGCACCGAGTCCGTCGTGGCATTTTCATACCTTGTTTGAAATTCTACAAGCGGTAAGTTATCGTGTGTTATATTATAGTCATTTGGAATTCATATTGTGTATGATAACATGATAATGCAACTTAGGCTGGAAATTACGTGCGTGAGGACGTGGTTTCATCTACGCTGCAGTTGATATCAGACTGTCCTTCTATTCAAGCTGATGCTGTAGGCTGTTTGTGGGAATCTACGAAGTCATTAAAGAACACCGAGGATTACCAACCTCTTGTTCAAGTAATTAGTTGCTGAATGCTACATTTCACAATAACGGTTTTTCGGAATTACATTTTCAAAACAATTTGTGGTTATTAGGTTTGTTGTTGGTGCATTGGCGAATATGGGGATGTTCTCTTAAATGAGAATCAGACGGTAGAAGTTTCCTATGAAGAAGTGCTAACTTGTTTTCAGCAAATGCTGTCGTCGCCACATGTCAATATTATCACTAGACAGTATTGCATTTTGGCACTGGAAAAATTATCAGCTCGTGTGCCGGAATGCAGCAATCGTGTCCGGTAAGTTTGTCATTACTTCATATGTTATATCGACCAATTGATTAATAAATAAAATTTTAATTGATTTGTTATAGTGCTATCATTGCATCTTTTGGATCCCATTTGAATGTGGATTTGCAACAACGAGCTGTGGAATTTGGTGCTTTATGCAAATCGTATGATCATCTTCGGGGACCTTTATTAGAAAAAATGCCACCGATTCCATGCGACCGAGAAAGCCGTAGAAATGTTGTCAATGGAAATGGCATTCAGGATGAACTGGACGATCTACTGATTGCGGATAGTCCAAATGGAAATAAATCTGGCCTTTATGGAGATGCTCACGGAAGTGAATCGGTTAGTTATTGTCGCCCACCGATCACGTTGTTCATGAATCTGTTTAATATGTTAATTTTAATGAATTGTTTGAATTTCATTTAAAAGAATGCGGTTTTGGAACTTCTTGGAGGAATGGAAACTGGGGAGCACGACATTGTTTATGATTTTTCATCAAATGCAACTGGAATTCAATCTGTTTTTGGAGATCTATCCAGCCTTTCAACCACCAGTGTTCAGTCTACAACTTCTACTATTGATACTGGAGCTGGTCTTTCTAATGATATATTTGATTTGCTGGGAGATTCTGGATTAAAAAATACTTCAGCTAACCCGCCAGTTGTTCCGCCAATGTCCATTTTCGGATCCAATTCAGTGTTTCAGAGCATGCAAAGTTCTAGCCTAAATGGAACGTCATCACAACAATTTGAACTCATTCCAGGTCAATTCTTCTCGTCTAATTTTTTCAGTCTGAGCAAGTCAGAACAATTGATGCAATTGTGGCAAAGAGCGGAGCAAGACAGTATTATGTCAGGTATGTACATTTATTTATAAAGTGACAGGGATATTAATTTGATGATGCTTTTGACATTTTATTTTATGCATTTTTTTACGATAATTATTAACATATAATGTGATTGCAGAATATGGAAAAGCTATGGTAGCGTACAGCAACGAATCCATATGGGTTGTTTTCGTGCCTATTCTCACCTATTCTAGCCCAACCGCATTAATAATGCAAGTTCGGGCTGGATGTCGAAATGCAACGGTGTCCGATTTCATATTTCAAGCTGCGGTACCAAAGGTTTGACACGTAACCGATGATCCAGCAAAGTTGCTGTTTATGATAATGAAAATTGAACTAACGTAATGGTTTTATAATGTATAGTCCCTCCAGTTGTCGTTGGATCCACCGTCCGGTGCAACACTGAGCCAAGGTGTTATTGTGACACAAAAGATTACCATTAATAATCCTACCAAGGTCTGCTTACACAGTATTGTTGTGAACATGTGCTTATGTGGATTGTTCAAGCAATTTGATTCTATTTATTTGTATTTAGGCAACAATCAAAATGCGCCTCAAGCTTATGTACACTGAGAATGGATCAAAAGTGGAAAAAATTCAAGACGTTTCGGACTTCCCGGCTGAATTTGGTACATCGTAATTCTAATTTGTACTACCTAATCCGTCCTATGCAACCAAAAATTAACAATCTAACAGTTTATGTGAGAAACTAAATCAGTTTGTATTTGGCGATTAGAACATCAACATAATAGGCCATTTTTATGCGAACCTGTAACGTCTAATATGTAGTACTAATTTTTTTCGAGCTCGTTACTTGTTATTTATTGAATATTGTAATTAGTAAATCAAGTAGTTGAATGTTCTATAATTTGTTATTGCAAAAATGTGTTTTTAGCCTTACCCTCCAAGCTTTAGTCTCTATTTATGGGAATAAAATGTTTCCTAATTATTCATTTGACTACCCGCATTTTATGCACTTCATTTTATTTTTTATTGTATTACTGCATACATAGTACTCACATATTTACTTCAAGATCAATTCCTTGTATATTGATTACATATTTCCTTATATAAGATCTAAATTTAACACAACAACAATACACAATTGAATATCATAAAATTGACGTAAAGCGAAATAGGGATCTGACACGCAATGAACAAGCGTGATGTATTAGAGAATTTAAAATACCAATGATTCTATTAATAGGAGGGCATAATAGAAGCCGAAATACTTCGATTCCAAAAGAGAGTACCATTCAGTCGATCCATGGCCATTCTAGCTTCTGTTGGCGTGTCAAAGGCAATTCGGGCATCCCCAGTTGGCTTTTTATTAGTATCAAATCGTCGAAGTATTCGGCTACTAGGGAGTTGAATTTTTAAGTTGTGATGTATGTACTGCAAAATGTCGTCCATTGTCGCCTTATATGGAACGTTTTCCAAGTCTAGGACGCAATCTAATAAAAAAAAGAAATGTCTTCTAAAATTCTTCGTTTCAACAGTTACGTAAACATCGATGTACTAAAATAAAACAAACGTAATACCTTGTTTCCCAAAAGCAGACATGTCTTCATTGTTAGTAGGTCGTCCTGATCTTCCAAAACTAGGAGGATCTCGTTCTTTAGAGTGTTCATAAGAATCAAATCGACTACTATCTCTTCCTATATCAGGAACAGGAGACCGAAAAGATTGCGCCTGCATGGCTTGTTCGAATGGGTTCGGTCCGTGCTGGGGTTGAACAGTACGGTCACGTTGCTGCGGAACTCCAGGTCGGACTCCCAAGAGTCCAGGACGCGGGGCTCGACTAACGTTAGTAGGATTCACGTGAGCAAACGGTGGACCCATTAGCATTACATCATTTTTGATTTGAGGTGTATTGTTAGGCAGACGACCCAATGAATACAGTGTGATGTTGACTGGATTTCTTCCAAGCAATTTCCCGTTTCTCGTTGTGGCTAAGTACGTCTTTTGAATATCATCAAAATCACAAATTACTTGACCATTAAAGGTGCCATTTCCATCGTGGCAAAACTGTACACTGAGCGGTCTCAAACCAATCTCAGAATAGAAATCATAAATCTCCCTCTCCGCCATTGTTCGAACTCCGTTCATGATCACACATGTACTATCCTTCTGTAATTAAGAACGAAATCAGAACATAAGGTACTCTATACTTGCAGAAACTTTGCATAGAAAGAGATAAACATACCCCTGAGTCCAGGATTGGGAAAACTTTAGTCTCCATTACTGAATTACAGTCCTTAGATTTACGAAAGTTATTCATATGGTCCAGGTCGCACAGCTCAACAAGCAAACTATGTGCATCTTGAGATCGAACAATAGCGTCCACAGCGAATTGAGCAGCTTGTGGACTATTAAACTGAATGAATGCCTTTGAAGACGGCCGTCCCGAATTTCCCGAACTTGGGCTTAGGAATATATCAACTACTGGAGCATTTCTTAATAGACGGGCCAAAACATCATTAGAAGTCACAGCCGGTGGAAGTCCTTCAATGGTTACACAAAATTGCTGCCCGGAAGACTCGTTGCTGTTGAAACCTACGCAAGTGTATAAGTTGTTATGAATGACAAATGGAAATAAAAAATAAATCAATTGAAACTTAATATGGGTAGTACTTACGACTGGCTCTGCCTTTGTCATTGCGATCTCTGAATCGAGGATCATCTCGTTCCCTACCTCGGAACCTACTTCTATCGAGTTCTTTATCTCGAGGTCGCAAATCTTCTGGTCTTTTAATGTTTCGGGTCTCTATAGAATATTGCTCAAAGGTCATACCTTCAACTTTCACTACCGAATTGCGCAATTTGCGTCCACTCAAACGATGAACTCTGGCGAAATCCGAAGCTCTCTCTAAGCGTAAGTAAGCAACATTGCTGTCGAATCCTCTCAAAATGCCATCACTTCCACCCATTAAATCAACTCGCACAAAATCGCGAACCTACAAAATGAAAAAATTGTTCATTGACTCTCAGTAAAATGTCATTAGTATTGATTGTTTTTGTGCCAGCCATACCTCTCGAAAAGACATTTCATTTGGGAGCCCCATTAACTTAACAAAGGTATATTCTTCATCAGACGACTTAAGAGAATCTCTTCTATCACCAATATTATTGTGCGGTACACCTGATCTGTCCTGATTTCGTTTGTCATCGTCGTGTCGTGGTGGAAGACGCCGGTCACGTCCACGATCATGACTCCAATTTGGTGATTTTGACCTCGACCTTCGGGTACGATCACGATTCCGATCCGGGGATCTTCGCCTGTCATTGTAATTATCATCACGATCACGCCCATCATATGTGAAATCCAAATAACTACAGTACAGAGGAGAGAACGAAACAAGATAATAAAACTGAAGATAGGCCAGCAGCAGCGCGCTATTACAAGAACTCAAGTTATTCTTGCAAACAAATGTACTCAAGCTTTCAAGCTGTTCTAATAGTTGCTCGGAAATAGTGAATATAAGATGAACTACTGAAAAGACAATCGAGAAAGTTTTGCTGAGAACGTAATTGAATGTAATGCATTACCTTCGTTCATGTCTTCTTTCTGGTGACCGTGAACGACTTCTTCGACTACGGTCCCGGGTGCGTTCACGGTCTCGATCGCGGTCACGACTGTGATATTCACCTCTGGGTCCCTGACCTGCCTCGTTTCTTTCTTTTCTACTGTTTTCAGCAGCTACATGATTTACAGACAGCGGGGCTAGATTCATGTTTTCTTTTGGTTCACTCTTAACATTGATGAGAGGAGGTCTCATTGAGTTGCTATTCATTACATTGGTCATAAAGGCATTTGCTTGGCCCATAGGGACACCATTTGGTATATTCGGACCTCCTATAAGAGGAACAGGCAACGACGCTGTCGTGTTCATTCCTACGTTTTGTAAACCAGCGAATCGAGGGCCCGAATTTCCCATTTGACCCGTTGCGTGATTAAAAGGAATGCCCAGTAATGATGGACCATTCGGTCCTTGAATCACTGGCATAGGATTGTTTGTAGTTTCATTTGCATTCGGTCGTACTCCACGATTCGACATAGTGTTTTCGTTATGATTTGCCATTAACGAGGGTCTTATATTCGCAAACAATGAAGGAATAGCTCCTGCAAAAGGTTGATGATGAGGTTGCTGCTGCTGCTGTTGCACTTGCTGCTGATGTAGTTGTTGTTGTTGTTGTTGTTGTTGTTGTTGTTGTTGTTGTTGTGATGGTTGCTGTGACGGTAAAACAGTATTCGAACCTGGAAATCCTAATGGAATGAACCCTTGCTGATGTCCAGAAAATAAAAGATTTGGAGTATTGGAAGCGAAGGCCATATTCATCATTCCAGTCGAAGGAAACGAGGATATGTTTGTTGTAGTAGAATGATTGTTGTTGATAACTTGAGACGTAGGTTGTGGTTGTGAATTGTGAGATTGTGTATTTGACATCGAATTTACAGGATGGGCAATGTGAGAATTCAATGTCGCTGGAGATGCCTGAACATTATTCCTGGTTCCAGTCGAAGGCGATCCTTGTGGAAGTATACTCCCACCTTGTACACGTGCTTCATCAATGACCTACCGATCCAGAAATTATAAACTCTCAAGTGTCATAATCACGTAAAGGAACAACCATACGCCTGTTAATGTTGCAACTATTCATCCTACAATCTAAAAAGTCAGCAAATTAGCATTGAAGCTGGTCTATTGGGTAGAAAATTCGTTTCTCTGCAACAAGGTATGATGAAGCAAGTTTAAGCGCTTCAGGATTAAACGATTAAAACGATGAACTTGGACTTTGAATCAGTTTAGTTATTCGTTGCTAAAGATCCCACAGGAACTTATGCCACTTGATAATGCGATCGCAGCAGACGAAAGCAATTCGCATCCCATTAATTTATTGTTATAAAATACAACTTATTTTGATGCTGCTCTTTCAAAGTTACAAATCTGGAGTTCTTTGTTAATTGTATGCTCTTGATATTGAATAATTAATTACTGAAATTAATTATTGGTCAACGGTATTCCAGACAACCAATTAAGTCATGTCATATGTAACGCGTACAATTGTTAGGTTGGTTTTCCAGTGCCATTGCATAACTTAACTTTGCATTATACAAAAACACCACACGAAGAAAGGACAAACCAACGAAACAATAATTTAATCATGAAACTTATGTTTTCTATACACCGCCGTATTATAATAATCTAAATTGGGGTAAAAACGTATTTCATGACCTTTCGGGTATCAATACTTTCAATTGTCGATGTGCAAGAATATTGTGCATTGTAGTATTGTGAATTTAGCACACTTGACGGTGATTCATAGAGTAAAAATATTATGTGGCATTCTCCTCTGTGGCAATCATTTCAGTCCATTCATGTTCGTTGCTTCCTCCTTATTGTTTCTCAATAACATAGAAGTGCACTGAGCACACGTTTTTGTCAAGTATTAGATATACAAAAAGTACTTGCTATAATTGAAATGTGCACAATTTTGACAAGCATGTTTTTGTGCATTGAATTCGGCGTTATAATAACATAGTCCAAAAAGTCCCACTCCTACGTCATTTTGGTATTTGCAACTTTATGTTCAAATGGACATGAAGTAATAGAAACTTGAACTCAGTCATTCATGCATTCATGAAACTGTGCTCGATTGTTACCCAAAATTAGAGACCAAATGCTAAAATGCGACTTTCAAAGATAATGGAACGAACTTATGCTTTGAACAATAGTAGTTGTAAAAATTATGAACAAGTAGAGAAATAACCACCTTAAACATTTCATTACGGGAGCTCAACAGTAATTTTACAGGAGTGTTCTTAAGCATCTGACCAGCCATTTGCATTGCCTGTCGTGCATCCTCATCTGTGGTGAACCCAATAAATGCATCTCCTTGTGGACCGCCGACAATATGAACTCCACCGTCCGGAATGGAGAGCCCTTGGAAGAAATTCCGGACATCCAGAGAATTTGCACTCAATGGCAAATTTTGGAGACGAATTATAATACTCATTGTGATCCAGTAGTGTTTAAGTATTGTATGAGACTGTGAGAATTCCATCATAGTTTGCATTTAGTATTCGTCTTCTTATCAGTCAGTTTTAGCATCAAGAAATGAAAAGATTAAAGCTGTAGCTGATTGTGATTGTAAATCTAGTCTGTCTTGCTAACTTCACTGAGATCGAATGTCATACTGCACTGTCGCTTGTTTTGTTAACTTTGCCAATTTGTACGAGCTCATTCAAATTATCATTCAAATTGGAACAATGTGTGGCTGATTGTAGAAAAATCTTTCTGTAAAGGGGAAATTAATGATTTAATGCTATCCTCGTACATAATTTTTGTTTAT
Organism: Harlomillsia oculata; assembly: GCA_019776145.1. Taxonomy (NCBI): domain Eukaryota; kingdom Metazoa; phylum Arthropoda; class Collembola; order Entomobryomorpha; family Oncopoduridae; genus Harlomillsia; species Harlomillsia oculata. Next base: position 13,299 of record JABASF010002483.1, read on the forward strand.
CGGAATCGTCAGTCCAATTCTACAGGAAATGTGGTTGGAAAGTTGAAAGTGGTAACATTATCCAAAGTAGTAATTCAATGGACTAATGTTTAGACAACTAATGTTGATCAATTGTCCGAACTGATAGTGACTTTTTTTAGTACCGGTTTGCTTTAATGACGATTGGTTTGGTTTAGTCTTAACTTTTACATATTCTTCAAGTGCATTTTGGTTTGTGACCAGATCACAGAACAATGATTAGTAATAAGTTCAATAAGCCGGTATGTAATCTGGCCTGAACGCCAGAAAAAGTTGTGCTTTTTCAAACAACCATAACCATAACGGTAACATTTGAATCTGATCTAGGAGTCAACTGCGTTCAACTAAAACAAAACCGTTATAGGTACTTATTCACTTGCAATGAAATAAAATAAACATAAAAGTAATGGTTGCGGAAACAACAGTGATTACTGGACTACTAATTAGAGAAACTACAAAGATAATGAGATGAATGTAACAGAGACAGAATGAGAATTCAGAAGAATGATAGCTAAAGAGTGGAGTAAATGAAATTCACGATCTCGAAGTAGAGAAGTAGTCGATGACGATGCTATAATGGCTTACCAATGATGATCAATACGTTGAAACTTGTTTGTTTTCAAAATCCGCTACAACTAGTATTCTTGATGCTAAGATGATAAACTTGACATCATTGAGACTTACTTTCTCAAATATCTTCTTGTACTACTGCTTACATCAGTTGGAGCAGACTACGATGTGATGACAATAACAATCAATAACGTTGCTTCAGGTTTTGAATGGTAGTGTAGAAATCTGAAATGGATAACTCACAATAAACACCAGAAGAAGAATTCAGCAGCGATGACTTTTGAATCCTCGAAATCCAACTAAAGAATCAACCGCCAACAAAAACAAAATTGGGGTATCCTCTGCTGGGGACTAACAACTCACAACTCTGAGCTGAATGACAATTTTTAAAATAAATTAATGTTTCTTTGACGTTTTGGATTCAATCAAACAACACGTTCCGCTACTGTTTACGTTGAAACTTTCAAATTAAGTCTCTAGTTTCTTAGTATCGTGAAGACGTACGACATGTATAAAATTGTAGCGTAGTACTTTTTGAAAAACGACTCGTTACTAAACGCACTTTTGAAACAAATATTGACCAATTTGTTGACAACGTTGTAAATTAAAAAGACAAGTGTAAAGCTGATTCTACACCGTTCACGTTATCTGATTGTTATTGTCATCACATCGTAGTCTGCTCCAACTGATG
>JABASF010002484.1:0-14576 GCA_019776145.1 Harlomillsia oculata
CCCGGCATTGGACTTGCGTTTCCAGTTGTTGGTCCACCAGGAGTGAATAAATCTTTAGCTCTTCCAGGATCGCTTAGCTCGAAGTTGTAAATAGCTCCAGTATCGCTAACACGAGATTTGACCGTCATCACTCCGTCACATGGATTCCCCGACTTTGGAGAGAATGTCGTGTCCGGGTACATAGGAATGAAAAGGTGACCCTCCGGTTTCGTTACGACTTTCCCTCGGGTTGCTTTTGGGAACGGTCCTTTTCCACTGCCATCCGGCTTCCAAGCTGCAATACCTTGACTGACAGGACCCCCTTGGGATGGGACGAAATACCCGTTGTTTTCATCAGCCTTCATCATAATACCGTTAATAGGAGTTCCGGTACTTTGAGGAGTGAGTACCCCAGCGCTGCCTTCATCAGGTGTGAAAAGCATGTTCTTTCCAGGACCTTGGGATTCCAGTTTTCCATGCAATGGTCGGTGGACCGAGTAAGCGTCTACGTCCAGTTTCGGTTGATAAGGTTTCCACATTGACGGCAGTGCTGTTCCACTTTGAATCGCATTCGCTTGGACTGGATCATTAGGAATGAATTGGTTTGGTCCTCCATGAGCAGTGAGCAGAATACCGGAAATTGGGCCGGATTTGTCGTCCGGGACCATTTCTCCGGCAGTTCCTTCGGCATCTGGAATGAACAAGGCAGGATTGTGCCCAGATTTCTGCTTCAAAGTACCGTGCATTGGAGGTGCGTTTGGAGGCATATCTGGATTGAGATTTCCCTGGCTTACACCTGGAGGAATAATTGGTCCGAAATCCTTGGGGTTGTTATCTGGATCAAAGGTGTTTTCGGGATTGTATTGTCCGACGGGTTCGTACCAACCGTGGGAACCTTTGGTAGGGCTGTCATCCGGGTAGTAAGTAGCTGCGAATCCGTTGAATGGATCGGGTTTGAAAGTACCAGTCTGGTCTCCGTTATTGGCCATGCTACCTTTTCGAGTTTTCGGATACGGTCTCAATTCTGTACGATCTGGCATGAACTTGCCATGTTCACCGGGGCCTTGTGGAAGGACTGCATCCATCAATTTAGCGTTGTCTGGGAAGAATTGCTGAGTTTCGTCCACCAAGTTTCCGTGAAATCCTCTGGTAGGATTCTTGTCAGGGATGAAAGTACCTGGAGCTCCAGGAGGATCCCGCTTGAAAATTGCTGGAGTTATCTTCGGTACTGGAGTCAACGTACCCCATTTTGTATTTTCTGACGCACCGTCTGGTGCGAAACTGCCGTGACTCTCTTCAAATCCTTTCATAGATGCGAGTGTATCGGGTAAGAAAAGATCGGTGGCACTGCGTCGATTGGACTTGGTAGCGATGAAAGTTCCACCGATTGGAGTTCCTTTACCTTTCTTGTCATCTCGGAACGTGCCGTGCATACCATTTCCGTCCGGAACAAAGAATGAAGGTTCCTGTTCGGGTCCAGGGATGAGACCACCATGAAGATTCTTCCTTGGACGGCCTTTGGATGGTATTGTGATCATTGTTCCCGGGGTTCGACTTTCCGGAGCTTCTTTATCGTTTTCAGCTAAGAATTTGTCTGGGTTGCCTGGATCTCCGGGAAGGTAAAATCCATGGATAGATTTCAAGTTGGTGTCATCCGGGTAGAAATCAGCAGGGTCACCATTGTCATCTTGAATAATACTGGGATCCTCATCGTTGTCTCCTTTAATCATGACTCCGTGCATTGTCTTGATTGAAGGTTTCTCATGACCTTCCGCCGGGGGATCGGGTCGAAAGATTCCGGGAGTTTCAGTTCCAACTTTGAACAAGCACTCAGTCAGTTTCTTCTCATCGAGTGTGAACGACAGGAAACTCTCCGGCTCTTCGGGATTCAGACTGCGTGCTATTCCGTGAACTCGTCCGCATTCCATAGTGTCAGGGAAGAAGATTCCGGGTACGCCGTCATCGGAAGGCTCGGCATCATGAGCCTTGCCAACCTTCTTACGGGTAATTATGGTTGTTGTCGTTTTGATAATCTTCTNACGGGATGACATTTGTTGTTAATGATGATGCTCAATACGTGACAAACGATGTGCAAACCTTCTTTCACTACTGCCGCTCCTGTTCTCACAACAGCTCCGAGCAGACCTCGTCCTTCAATACGTGCGTTGTCAAAGTCCCGGTAGATTTCATAGTAACCTGAAGGTGCCAATGCTTGCGGTTGGTCATTTGCCTTCTTGTTAAGTTTCTTCGAAATGTCATTCTTGGATTCAGCCGGTACTGCTCCAATAGAATCGTTGAATCCACAAGAAACGAAAATGGACGAGTAGCAGGTTGTCCAGGTCGGTGAAGAATTCTCGTTGTCGTCCCATGCGTCCCATTCAATAGCCATGAGCGTTTCGCCGATCTTGACTGGATTTGGGTGCAGTTTTGATGCTGGCCTATATGGTTAAAAAAGTACAAAGTTACGCTAAATGAAAATCACGTCATAAAAGTCATAATCATTATCACAATTCCGTTGTCATCTTTTACAATTAGGCGAAATTAGGTACTAATTACTACTTTATACCTGATATAAGCAACGGAAACATAGTACGCAGATTTGGTATCTGTCGACGTGTCCTTTCGGAGAACAATGAACTTATGCGGACCAGTGTCAGCGGGTGCGTTCTCGTCGGCAATGACAATGATTTCGTCCTCTTCCGTATGCCCTTTGCTTGTGAACACCACAGTGTCGTCAGAAGTTCTCGAGAATGTCAATATGGAGTTGACATGGTCAAGTTTGGACAAAAGGACTTTATCACCCTTGAATGAGTCTAATGGTAACTTTTTTCCAGCCAGCTCTATTGCACCAATACTTTCTTCATGCTGACCTTGTACTAATCCATAATTATTAGTGTAAAATAGAATGAAAAGTAAAAAACTATGAACAGAAAGTCTCAAAAATTGAAACCTTTCCATTATTTTGAAAAAAGGAAGAACTCGAAGACAGTTTATGGGGTGGGTTCTGCCTTCTGTCAAATGCTCAAGAGTCAACCCGAGAGACTCGTGTCGACGTGGCAGGTTGCAGGACTGGAAGACGTGTCAACGACACAATGAACTGTAATCTCAATAAGGAAATGAACTTTACGATTTACGATGGTCACTGACCGAAAAAGCTATAAGGAAGTGAATGCGATACAAAATACAATGCCATGACTCACTCAGCCTTCGGTGTGAATGACATGACTTTTTCATATGCTTTCTGTGACATTTGACACTTTGAAATTTTATTTTTCAATTTTTGGAAAATCCAAAATTTTGTGGAATTTTTTACAATTCTATACACGTTTAGAACAGTGGTTTAAAGAGTTGCGATCTTGCGAGCTACAACTTGCATACCAGACCACGTTTCAATGGAAGTTGGAATGATTTGATCTGGGGGCAATACGAAACCAGTAGCGTCCATTGTCACGGAGCTCAGCGGTGTAAGACCATTTGATTCCAGCAGCTCCCTTGGCCCAATCAGCACTGCTTCCATCGGTGGCATCTTAATATTTTGAATTATCGAATGTAATTAAAACAGGACGGATCAATCAACATTAAATATGAAAAGATAAGAATCATTCATGACCAATGACCAATAGTAAATCTTTAAATCATTACATAAGCAGAATTATATATCTTACAAAGAATGTTAGACGACGTTCCAATAGCAAAATTGGTTCCGTAATGAGAAGCAATGGCACTTTGCACACCTCGAGCTACGTCCATCTAAAAAAAATCCATGAAATTCATACGTTTCAATTCATCTGAAGGACTTTCGAGTGATAAATTAATTAATTGAGATTGAGATAATGAATTGTACTTGTTCAGTTTACCATTTCATCGTAATCAGCTGGTCGGGATTGAGTGTATCCCCAGGGGAGCATGAAATAATGTCCGTATGAGTGCAGGGAGACGTAGGATTGCCAGTTGACACCTTCAGCCTTCTTTTGCAAGATGAAATTGGCCATGGCCGCAGTTTCAGGTTCGGAGAAAGCGCGTGGTCCACGGTAAGTTTCAGAGGTGCAAGTACCAGAACTGCATCCGGAACAACTGTTGAACATGAAGTCGTAGTTACGGTTGGCGTCTACACCGTAGCAGGTGCTGTGGAAAGAACGGGTTTTTCTCCACAAGCGGGTATTAGTGTGAGTCCATTCGTAACCGTCGGGGTTGAGAACTGGGACCCAGTACCAGTCGATGGAATCGAGGAGATTGTTGTATTGTCCGTTTTGGTTGGTGGCCAATTCGTTCATCATCCAAGTGGCGGCGGCTGGGGTGATCCATTCACGAGCGTGGATGCCAGCGTCGATGAAAATGGCGGGTTTCCCAGTTCCACCTCGGGAGAACTTGACGACTTTCATTGGACGTCCTTCGTAGCTGGATCCGAACGTTTCGACTGTGATGTTGGGGTTTCCGGCGGCAATTGTATCCATCCAGTTGCTGATCTGTGTCATTCAATTAGACAAACGATGAAATGCATGAAAATGACTTTTACATGCAAATTCCATACACATAAAAAGCGTTTTATGATTACCCAATCGAATCGGTTGTACGAAACCCAGTTCATGACGGAGTGATCTTGTTTTGCAGCAGCTTCGGCTTGTTCAGTCACAATTCTGTACAACATCATAAAAAATTGTTCTTTACGTTGAGGATTTTCATTTTCACCTTGTTTCTCCGAATGCAGTAACTATAATTCTAACGGTAATGAATGAATAGAAAACTCACTTTCCCACATCTTCCATCATGATGGAATATGGAATTCCGTGGAACTTGAGGTAGGCTCGGATATCCTTGTTCTTCTCTGGAGAAACCATGATATCGGTGTAGTCATCAAGGGAAGGAGTTCTCCAGAAATCCAAGCTGTCATCCGTTCGTTCCAAATGCACCAAAGCATGACCCTGGCGCAAATTGGAAGCTCGGGCACGGATCACCTGGAATCTAAATTGTGCACATTCCTTTCAGTATGCTACATTTTAGTGATTTTAGCAGTTTCATGATAATAAAAAAAGGCAAAATACCCGTGGTAGTCATCCGCGGACACAAAGGCAGCCAAAGCCACCACGACAAGAAGAACAAGCTTCATAATTGCAGTTGTAGTCGTTGACTTTCACAGTCGCAAACTGGATCATCGAGTAATTGAACAGATCCATTTCTATACTTCCATGAACCTGACAAATTCCCTTATCAAATGTTATAAATTCATCAAATCAAGTTACGTTATTGAGTGGATTTCGACACTCACACTAATCGTAATAAAAATAATTAATACGGTTTTGCACACAGAAAAGAGAAGCACATTATATTATAACTGTCGCATATCGCATTTCACATCGGAATAATTAATCATGTTCAAATATTGAAGTGCTTGTCAATAAGTGTTCACGTTCCCTGTGTCGAGTATATTTTTATCTGCTTTTGCGCATAATGATGAAACAAAACAATGTTTCATTCACCAACTTCACCTTACGCATTCAGTTTTCGATTACAGGAATAATGATTGGACGCTGGACGCTGATGCTCTTGACGGTGATTTGCGGTTCTTCAAAGTCATTGTCAAGTTCACTGTTTTTCTATTCATGATTCCGTTACTTATAGGCTATAGGTTTAGGTATAATAATAATTTCAAAGTTGAAAAAATGTTTCATGAACTCATAAATTGATATCAATAGGAAGGACGCAGTCAGTCGATTGCTGTAATCTGTCATTCTACAAAAACGGGAAACGAAACTTTTTGATTGATTATTTTATAACTATTAGTGCTTAATTTGTGGAAATTCCGCGTCTGTAAAGTTTGGTCTCTTCTTGGTCGATCGATTTGAATGTGACTGGATGGACTGATCAGTTTGATCATAGATTTCTATTGTAGCAGAGGCATAGCATAACAAACAATCAACCAAGGGACGGACAGCTTGTAACTTTTATTCCATCTATGAACATTATCATTTGTTTAGCAGACATTTTATTGACAATGGCATTTTAGGTTATCAATTAATTCTGTGCATTCTCTACATATGAAGATGAGATTTTAAAAAGGACCGAAACGAAGAAAAGGGATGATGAAGCAAACGTTGCATTTTCGTCTGTTTGACAGACCCTTTTGAAACCTCTGAAAAAGCCAGATCATTCCAGAAGAGCACGAGCTCATCTCGTGATGACGATGGCACACGCCAAAAGCTGATCTGTTCAGCAGATGAGAAGGAAAAATAAGGGACAAAGGTACTTGAGGGTCTGTGCTATGCCAGCCTTTTTTTCCTAATCATCTATTCCGTTGACCAAACAAGGAGAGCCCTTGAACACAAGGGAAAACACCGTCACACCTGCCTAGTATTATTAGCTTGGTTTATCCGCAGATGCTCACATATTACGTCGAAGGGTGGCCTGTGATGATGACCCACTTTGTGTCCCTGTCAAGCCCTTATTTGGCCCTTGGAATCTACGGTCTGACGATCTGAGTTATGCATTTCTCCAGGGCACGAGGAAGGGGTTTTCATTTTCATAATCCTGTTACCGTCTCCAGTTTATCATTGTTCGAAATTCGAACGGAAATGGTGATGTTTTCTATTCTGGTGACAAAACCTACAAGGCACACACCTGCCGTTTCCTCATCAAATGATACTCCATGTTCACAAGAATCAATTTTTTAGTTCTTTCCATCATCATCGTCATAATTCAGAATGAAATGACATGTACCTACGTACTATTGTTGAAGAAGCAAGTTCATTTCCGGTTTAGGCAGCAGGACAACAGCAGCAAAACATATTATTTTTTGTTTTTGCTTTTTTTCATATATAGTCCGAAAAAAGGTTCTCTACATCTCTAATCTCTACTCTAGTGTTGCATTTGACACTATACATTTGCCGTATAGCCATCGAAAAACGAACCCGGAGTGCGTAAGAGAAATAAGGAGAAAAGGGCCTTCACCATCTGCCCCTTTTGCGTACTTGCGCACCGTTCATATTTTTACCATTCTTTTGAATTAACAAAACGTAACTTGTGGAATTGATACGATACATTAATAGATTTCAAAAATAGGAATTTCCTGTTTTAGACTCTAAACAAACTCTGAAGAAGTTTTGATGATGGAAGATAAAGGAAGCTAATTTAATAATTAAAAAATATTTTGAAATCGTGATTTAATAAATTTGACCCCATGGCTTCAAAACTGTTCCAGGATTCGTAGGGATGCTGTGGACGCTCCCTTGCTACTATTACAAATAACCCTCAGTGTGTTTCAGACCGTGAAGGGAAATGGGAGAAGATTCATTTTCCTCCTTGAAATAGTCGTATTTTTTTCTCTATTCTCATGTCAGTAAATGTTTAAGAGGGAATCATTCAATTGATACAATTTATTTTGATTCTTGTCTTCCAACATGTTAATCGGAATGGACAATAGTGTCGTTCGTTGGCTAACGATAAATATGATTGCGGTGTGAATTTTAGTACAAAGTGCCCTTCGTATTTTTTAACGAATTCTAGCATCATTAATAAATTCTATTTTGTAAAGTTCTTATCAAAGGAATCAGCTAATAATCCACCAAAATGGTATGAATTTATCATTATTTTATAAATATAACGTTTGGTAGTTTGATTAAGTTGAGCTCCTCTGTTTATTAGTTTTTTATGGGAAGATGGTTCGTTTTGGACTATGGTATTTTTGTTTTTTTACGATTTTGTGTCGTTTTTTCATATTACAAAAGAGACGCTAATTTGTACGCGTATAGGCGAAGACAACTTGAATGTTTCCCTCTGGTTCGTGAACAAGTTGCCAAAATTGGCAAGTTTAGTGAGTGGACGAGGCAGGCGTGTTTTGCGAAGTTGCAGCGTTGAGCCATCTGCGCTCTTGCGTCCTCCTTTTCCTTCGTAGTAGCAATGTAGCAAAGTAAAGTGAAGGAATTGAAAAAAAAATCGTCAAGAGAATCTCAATTCCCTTTGTGGGAATTTTTAACCTTTGACCTCCGGATTTTATCAATCAGTCAAAACGAATCGGAAACGAGTCACGTCGAAACGATCCGTACGAAATAAATAATCGGCACTTTATTGACATTGCCTTCGCTGCACTTTTGGCCTTTTTGAGCTTCTTCAGCTTGTGTAAACGTAAACGGGGATTGACTATCTATAGTTGGTTTTGGTTTATTTTGGAAGGGATTTTTGTGTTTTTGAAACCAAACGTTTTCGATTTTGTTTGATTTATTTTTTCGGTTTTTATATTTTCCGGTTATTTATCAAACAGTCGACGTCGGACGAGGACAGAATGGAGTTGTCCAGCGTTGGGGATCATGTTTACGCCGCTGAACGCATTGAGAAAAAAAGAAATCGCAAGGTTTGAAATACATAATATTAAAGTTGATGAATTCATGTAATAATTTAATGTATGCAATGCTAATAAATTGTATTATGGAGAAAGTAGCTAAATAATGACGTCTTCACAATTGATTTTATAGGGTCGGACGGAATACTTGGTGAGGTGGAAAGGTTGGAGTGCCCGGTATGTTATATTTCTCTTATTTTTCGTACATGTGATTACATGCACAGCTGTTTATTAAATTAAAATGACATTTTCCCCTCATGTTCGTATTTTCAGATACAATACTTGGGAGCCTGAAGAAAATATTCTTGACTCAAGACTGATTGAGGCATTTGAGAATGCAAATAGTCAAGGAAAGGAACGAGAGGCACCTGCACCCCGGAAGGGACCGAAAGGTCGTGTTTCAAATCAGGTTAGCATTAGGACTTAACAGCATTACCCTTCAGGAAGTGTACAATTGCTTTCGGCTGTTGTAATTTATGATACTATTGTTGTGTAATTGTAGAGAGATCGAGACGCGTCACCGTTATCCCCGAAAAGCAAATCCAGTGAGACGAGTCGGGAGTTTTCAAAATCCAAATCCTCGTCTCGTTCACCCAGTCCTGATTCTGAATCCGAGAAAGAAGAGAAAAAGTCTCCTAAGAAGGATACACTGAAGCGGAAAGCAGAAGTGATCAAGTAAGTTTTTTTGGTGAACGTGTTTTGTGCAATTATTCATGAAATTATGTTGTTAATTGTTACGCAATTTAGTCTTTTGGATAATGATAATCCATTAACACTGAATTCATGTTGCAGGGAATCTGGAAAAATAGGTGTGACTATCACAACAACTCCGAAGACTAGTCCTGTAGCTCATGTGAATAGTGCAAAAGACCGTTCCCAATCTCCAGGATCATCTCCACCTGCAAAAATAGCTCGAACGACAAGTGGAAGCAGTAGTCGTCATTCAGGAGAATCCACGCCGTCACCTCAAAAACATTATCCACAACAAAATAAAGAGAAAGCAAGATCAAAGTCACCAGAAAAACCAGAGAGGCGTATCAGTGTGTCAGGAGGGGGGAATTTGTCTACTGTAAATGTTGCTGTCAATGGATCATCTCGAGATGATGGCCACTCTCTGACGGATTTGGGTGATTCAAACAATAATGCTCCTCCGGCTGAATACTGGATTAATAAGCAACCAGTTGCAGATCAAGTTGTCATTACAGACGTTACGGTAAATTTGATGACCGTCACTATTCGCGAATGTAAAACAAAGACAGGCTTCTTCAAAGAGCCAGAAGAGTCGGACAAGAATAAGACAGAATCCGTACGAACGAACGGGTCTTTCGGAGCAGGGCAAGCTTCAACTGGAAAGATATAAATACAAAAAAGCACAGCGAGTGCTTTCTACAAAAATACTAGGCCATCATCGTCTCAAAGTTAAAGGTGGATACGCGAAAAGTAACTAATACAAATATGAATTATGGTGTCGGTGGGTTGATTTGGGTCGGGTTTACAATGTGTCTTTAGAATTTTAGAAAAAAAAGAGTTTTATGGTATGCCATAGTTTTCTCGGTACTCGTTATCTGTTTTATCGTACACGATGATTGAATAAGATTTTTAGATTTTAGATCAGTAGAACGTTGCAACGTTGTATTATAGTAAGTAGTATAGTACAATAGTATAGAATTCGTGTCGAAAAATGTATTTTAAACATTTAACAATTGATCTGGATCTGGAGCCTTTTACTCGTTGTGTATGGAATGGAGTTGCAATTTTGCAAATCCACAACTCATTTTCATTTCTTGATTTTAATGTTTTAATACCAATGTTTGAATTCTGATTTGACTACAACTAATATCCGGTTAATTTAAGTCTTTATAGTTCTCGAACGAAATGTTTTTGATTGGTTTCTCGTTTTTACCCAGTTGCGTGTACCTGTGTGAAGAATTCAGTAACAAAACTATATTAGTAGGTTTTAGGATTGTTAGGTTTATTGGAAAGATTTTTTTTATGCATTTGTGTACTGGCATTTAAGAACTACTACGATGACCATAAATCTCAAATGCTCAGTAAAATTGAAGGACGCAGCTCTCAAATCTCGGATGATTTTGGTATCGACAATGCTGCGTAAAGTGAGGACGTAAAACCAGTAAAACCACACAGCCTCGGGAAGCATTTCAATTAAATATGATGTTTTTAATAGTAATTCGATTTTCTTCAGGTCAAGAATTAATAATTTTCTTGAAAAACTTAAAATGATTGTCTTTTTGTACTCATTTTAGAAACGATGATGTATACGTTATGTATAACTTAATTTCAATTCTGTTAAGTACTATCAGTGGAGTAGAGTGTGGTAAATCGGAAAACGATGATATGCATTTATAATGAAAAGTTCTCAATGTATTGCATTTTTATGATGGACGGATTCTAACGTTTATGACAAGATTCAAAAGGTAAATAGCAATAAATAGAAGTGAACGGTTACATTAAATTCTCGTTTCACATTCCGCTTTGTAAAATTACAATATACTTACGATGTTCATGTGCACTTTCAGCACATTATTTTAAAATCTTGGATTGTTGCATTGCATAGTTTTTTAGTTCAAGTCGGAATGGAATTGTAATCGTGAAAAGTTAATAATTTTAGCAAACTATTATTGCCAGTTGGTTTGATCTGTTTGTTCACTTGTTTTTAATCCGCACAGTCGTTATAACTATATAAAAATAAAGGTGAACTTGGCGTCTTTTATGGAAAAGGCATGTGCACTCATTTTATTTTATTGAAAGTCCCCAATTTAAAATCAAAAATGAAAATAATTGGATCACTCATCGACGTGATCAATCCAAACGATAAAATGTAGCATGAAAAGAATTGAGAGCGTGAAACTCCATTGAGTATCACTACAGCATTGGCAACACACTGTACTGGGGGCGTAGCTCAGATGGTAGAGCGCTCGCTTAGCATGCGAGAGGTACCGGGATCGATACCCGGCGCCTCCACAAAATTTTTTTTAAACGTTTTTTTTATATTTTTGAATATCTTTGTTCATCCATGTTGCATGTTATTAATAGCACATGCATATCGTTTCTATTTTGCATACATTATTTCTTTATTTCGAAGCCGGTAATTTTAGGGCATGTGTGTGTCTGTGTCCTGAAAAATGTCGCAGCCGCGGCATCCATCAGCAGACGCAGCTAGTACTACTACAGCCACATCAGCCAATATCAACTGAGTCGGATAGACATTCAGATTTCAAATCATGGAAACTTCTAAAATTCACTATCGTAATTTGTTTTATTTCCATTTTCGACAAAATATGACTGCGGCAGAATCTGCACGTGAAGTTAGGGCTGTGTATGGAAACGTTGTGACTAGACGTCAAGTGCAAAGATGGTTCGTAAAATTTAAACCTGGAAGTGTTAATTTGAAAAATAAGACATATGAAAAGAAAGTTACTGCTTTCTCTGACGAACAATTGCTTGCAACCGTCAAAGAGGATCCAACAGGAAGCCTACGAATTTGGGCAGAAAAGCTTGGGTCATCTTTCTCAGCCGTTGGAAAGCGATTACGTCGACTCGGCTACAAACCAAATAAGCTAAACATTTGGGTGCCCATAAACTCACAGATTCACTTGGATTCAGAGAAAAGAGAATCCACAGCATGCAAAAGCAAGTTTGCATCCAAAAAAAGTGATGATTCTATGGTGGTGGAAGCGGAGTGTTCTTCATTTACGAGTTCATGCCGGTGAATTCAACCACTGGTGCTTTTTTTGCATCAATTCATCTTCTTATCGAAATGCAATGTCAAGGAAATGCGTGCTCGGCTGGCTTACTGATTAGTGAAAGCAATCGAATCGGTTTTGTACACGTATTTCTCATCGACAAATTCTTCGTTAAAATAAGACGAAGAATGGAATTGTATGTCATTGTCGCAAACGTCCAGAAAAAGAAACTTAAAAAGTAGAAAAAATGTAGCGCACAAAATGTTAAAGTTCAATACCGAAGAGTAACTTGGCCGTGTGAATCTCTTTAATTTAACGTTTTTGTTTTAAAGCTTCATTTCAAGTTGCCGTTGTCAGGCTTGGCAAGTGACGATGTGTTCATGAAATGAAAGCAATTCAATGACAAAATGATCGGAATTGTTGGTTATCTTTCCCGGATGCAACTCATGCAACATCATCCAAAAAGTCCAAAATGCAAGAGTTCATGTGGTCACGAGTGTTGTGACGTTTCAGTTTTTTGCAACCAACCTTCGTTTGGGTCGTCACAAGGTGTTCATCAAAAACGTTTTTCGTGAAATACCAAAAAAGTGGTCATACAAAAGAGTACACGTACTCAAAGGGTGACTCATAACGTCACGAGTTCCAAGTCCATTCGTCTAGCCTCACTTCATGTTCACCCCTTTCTCTATCATTTTCTGCTCCTCCTCTACGAAATCACAAGACTTTGTGCACAGAGTGTCTAATATGAAATGGTCCCATATAACCTGAAAAAGTGTGTTGAGCGCTGTTGGAAGTAGGAGAGCATTCTGGCAGGTTTTGGTTGGGACACTCTTCCACAGAACGTCATCGAGAATGTGGATTGCATCAGAAATTCACGCGAAGGAAGCTTCACGTTCAGTCTCTCAGAAACTTTCAAAGCGATCAAACTGTGCGAATTTGTTCTTCCCTTTTCAAACATTGGACAAAATGGGGTTCTAGTGTTTTAAACACAAACCCACCCGCGTACGCGGCGTGTTTTTACATCAATTATCATGGAGTAAGTTTTTAAAACAAATTTTCAATATTTTTTAATTATTAAATTAGTAGAGTTTACTATTAGGAAAACATGGTTGACGTGAGTTAGGTGCGAAACGAAAGTCCCTGATCCCCCTAAGTTGAGTATGATGGAGAATAGGAAACCCCATTTTTGATCTCATTTCTACGTATTGACGTCACCAAGCAGAACTAATTTAACTGAGACTTTATTGTCAATTATCATCGTTAAATATAAAGTTGCATGTCGGTCAAATAAATAGCTGCTTATGCTTTGAAATATATGAAATGTCCACTTGTCCACCGTCGACATTTTCGACAAGAAAATGAAATAGGTCAAGTAAATTCATTTGTCCTGTCGTGTATAATGATTACAACTTTACAATGGCTAACCAACAAGAATGAAGAATGAACCCGTCTTCCCGATCGTGAAACAATTGAATTTTAATTCTCGTAACCTATCTGTAAAAGTGACGTAACGATAATGAAGAGTTTAAAGTAAAACTATAACAGCAAAAGATACATTATGTCGTATCGTCGTATGTTAGAATACTTTGGAACGACAATCGTTATTCGTATTTTTAACTGAAAATGATGTTTCTTATTTGCAGAACGTTTAACACCAGAACGGGCTCTCAAAGAGCGAAGAACGAGATACGAAGATCAAAAAGTAATCATCAGTCGGATTTTTTGAACGTTGAAAACATCATTAGTAGCCGGCATTCGCTACGAATCAACAACAACATCGACCATGGAAGCCGATTTGGTTCCCTGGTACAAACTGGAGGCGAGCCTTGAGTTCCCTTCCATTTCACCCGTCGCACAAGCGACCTCCATACCCCCCTTATCAATTGGCAAACCTACTTTGACCGATGATTCGGTTAATCCCGAATTCGGGACTGAAAAATTGGTTGACTCCATCGTAACGAAACAAGAAGCAGCAGCGGGTACAATGCATCAACTCGAGAACGAGCAGTCGTTTTCTCTTTTGGAAGACATGGGCACTGGTACGTTGTACATTGTTGTGTATTTTAACTGGAATGTTATGTGCTTCCGGGTGGTTTCTTGGTTTGGTCACGAAACTAGGTGTTACAATGAGGAATTTTGATGTTTTACAGATTTCATGCAATGGGGCACTACTGCGGGATTGTTTGACGAAATATCCCTGTTAGAAGATCATTATGATCCTTACGAAGTATCATCAGCTGTCCCCGGCAGCCCTGAAGTGACTGGACATGGATCTATGTCACCGGAACATGTCATGTACGACGCCAATGTCAAACTCAGTAGTTTGCCTTCACCACCAGAAGACATTGATCAGGATGCCAACGAAGATTTTAATGAGCAATTTGCTTCTATTATGGATTCGTTGCCTGCCGATCAAGTTGCATGGGATCTGCAAGAGCTGATGAGCACCGCAGGAATAGACCTTGCACTATTGAACGCCCTCGAAATGGACGCGAATGGTACTGTCTCTGAATCTCCAATGGAAGATTCGTATGCCGACGCGGAGGAAGATACAACTACAG
>JABASF010002485.1:0-14572 GCA_019776145.1 Harlomillsia oculata
AGCCTCATGATGAGCCTCACAGACAAATAAAGGCGGAGGAGTGAGACGACAGAGTCTCACAGTGTCACAGTGTCCAGTGTCAATGAATGTTATAGCGAAATTCCAATGCAACGATGAGCTTTGGAAACGGAATGCAAGATCAATGTATGGATTATGATAACGAATAATGTGGACACACGCCATGTTATGTGTAGAATAGTGAGTGAGTGACAATGGCAATCAATTGGTTCTTACTCAATTCATCCCGGAAGAAGGGGAGCTTCATCTTGAGATTGAAGCCGGGATCCCAAAAGGTTCGAGCTTGCCCGCTCCTCCCGACGACCACGTCGTGCTTCCGTGGACTCACAACAAGTGTGACGACACGAGGAACGCGTAGTCGCAACTCCCGAGATTTCGCAAACTCTTTAAACTTGTGGAACACGTATTGATCAGAGTTGTCTCCCCACTGCTGAAGGAGTCGGAACACTACGGATTCCACCCACGTCTCCGGCATGAGATCGCTCCTCTCAACAAGCGCATGTGATTGTCCGGATGTGGATGAATCCGGCGGACTTGGGATCAGGTCCACGAACGAGCTCACCGACGTCCTATTTTGATTCATTTGGTGGACAAGCCACCACGCCCACTTCAGCTTCTCACATTTGAACCCTTTGCTCTTCACCGCTTTGCATTTCCTCCTCTGTTGTTTCATGGAGCTGAGCAGTTTCGACATGTCCGGACCGGAAGAGCTCATTTCCGACAAAGTCCCGCTAGTGGGCAACAGCGGATTCGGTTTCGGTGTAACGTGTGTGATTCGTTCCGAGGTCGTGGTTGTTGTGGACACGGATCCCCATTGACTGGATCGGAGTGGATCCGTCTTTTCCACTTGCCTGGAATGGGATACTTTGGAGGCTGCGGACGACGTGTTTGGCTCACGTGCCCCCAGCATCCCTTCAGCTTCAGCGCACATGAGTACTCCGCAAAGTACCATCACAAAGGAACCCAGCTTCATCTTCGTCTCTCACTCCAATCTATCAACTCTTTTCCCTCGTCCAACAATAACTTATCCAATTGTTTCCACTCTCCACTCTCCAATTGCAAAAACAAAATCACAGTCACGGAACTTTGACAAACAGTTTTCCACCTCAAATGTCTCAATGGCTCAATGTCTTAGTTAAATGTCACGGGTTAGTTCTAGTTCCGTTTTATATTGAGCACGAATGCAGACAGGCAGAGACAGAGTGTGGTTTGGTCGGCGGTCCGCTTGTGTGGTGTGGATGACTGAGGATCCTCAGGACACGCAAATCGCAAAATCCGTAGCACCGCACGCGCACCGGGACGTTCCGCAACGTTTCCTTTCCTGCAAGTTGAAATCAAACTACATTCAATAGGTCAATAAATGGTTCGCATCGCAATGCAGGTCAAGAGCCAGTGCACACACATGAACAATCAGATTATTTTATTAATGATATTAATTAGTTAATGTTGTCTCTTTCTTAATTGTTGAGTGAGTAAGTGAGTGTGCACTACAACTACAATACAAGTGGTGAGTCATCTCACGACTTTTACGTAGTGAGTTGAATAATAATTGAATAATATTCACTAATATCAAGTCTGTCGTCTGGCTTCTCTGGCCTAATCGTTTGTGCCTGGTCTTTAGTCTCTTTAGTCTATCACTTACAGCTTTGCTTATTAATTTATTAACAGCTCCTGGCTTATTCTTGTTCCTTTGTTGTTGTTCCTTGGATTTTGGACACTTCCCCACTTTGTGAGTGAGGCATACACCCCACGGACGACACCCCACCCCAGCACAACACAACTCAACTCAACACAGGCACTGCAAAAGTCACAACACAAAAGACGGGAGCCACGCCACGCCACGTTCCTTCCTTCCTGGACAAAATATACAACTCAATGATTGGAAGTCTGTCTATTGTTGTTGTTGTTGAAGCTAGGCATTTTTCAAATCACGAGATAACGCACGGAAATGAAGGTAAATAATAAAAGGCATTTTGTGGGGGAGAGGAGAATGTAAATATTGCCGTTCAAGACTGTTCGTATTTCTTCCCGTCTATCAATAAATAAATGTCAATGTCAATGTGGGGTGGGTCCCTGATTTGAGAGAGGCTCGGCTCGGCTCTCCTGTCGTCTCATCACGGGAATTCAAAGATGAATAAGGGTTAGTTCAGTTTAGTTTAGTTGTTAGTTAGTTGAGTGAGGCACTCGGCCTTTCATTTTGCGATGGTTTTTGACTTTGTTGAGCAGTTGAGCAGAGTCCACTTTGACTCGACGTGAGTCCTTCAACACAACAACTGACTGAACTGACTGACTCGTAGGTACAAGTGGTGAGCAGTGAGCAGTGAGCAGTGAGCAGTGAGCAGTGAGCAGTGAGCAGTGAGCACTGCGATGAGCTGACTCACTCAGTGGCCAGTGGACATTGGAGAGAGAGGAGACGAGAGGAAGAAAGAAACCAAGACAAGAAAGAATGTGATATGTGAGTGAGAATGAAGATGAGCAATGAGAATGAGAGGAGAGGAGAGGAGAGGAGAGGAGAGGAGACCGGCGGAGCGGAGCGGAGCGGAGCTAGAGGACGATTGTGCGTAGGGCGTGTGCTGTGCATTATTGCCTTATTGCAAGGCAATGCAATGCAAGGCAATGCAATGCAAGGCAATGCAATGTGCAACCAGCACCACCACATGAACATGAGGATCACCCAATTTCCACCTTGAGCAATTCAGCACGCACCCGCCGCACCGCACACTTCTTCCGTGTGCATACGAGACTTAATAGGAGACGAGCGAGCACCTGTCTCAGTCTTGGTGTCTTTCCTCTTAAGCCCTGTATTGCCGTCTTGCCGTTTTGCCGTCTTCACGTGTACCTCCTTCATTCTTTACTACTTAACTTACATTTACATTTGTTTATGCTACCAGACCAGACGTAGAGCAGACGTAGACACGTAGACACGTAGACACGTAGACACGTAGACACGTAGACACGTAGACACGTAGACACGTAGACCAGGCCAGGCCATGGCCCAGCACCACCAGCACAACTTCCCTTCCTTCCTTCCTTCCTTCCGTCTTCAAAAAGCACAAGATCCATAATCCATGCATACACACAAACACAACACTCATGTCATGCACATTCACATTCACACTCATGCACAATACTACTACAATGGACAATAGAATAACGAACGGCAATTAGATGACACTATTGCAACTATTTCTAATCATATGTATTTCTCTCTGACTGACTGGGCGTCGGACATCGGACTGCGGTGGTCACGTCAGCATGACTCATTTATTTATTTATTGATTTGATGAGGCCTCTCTCTCACAACGCTTTTCTGCAATTAGCATTACCATAAATACGTTAGTACTTATTTTGAGTTACTATATTATTATGTCTCAGTCAGTCAGTCATGCGTTTCCCACATTCACAACACGCCAAGACCAAGTTAAACAAAAGGCATTATTCGTTTTTATAAATGGGGAACAGTTTTGAATGACAATAGTTAGCAAGTCGCAGAGTGCTCCGCTCGTAGCGCGGGGTAAATGGGGTAAACGAAGATAATGAGGAGGATACGAGGACTACTCTGAAAGAAAACATTCTGATTCTGTGGAATGGATGGATGCGTCCCATTCCGCATAATTTTGCATATCAAATTGTCGGAATGGGAGCGGAGGATGAATCACAAAATGCAATGTGCATAACAAATGAGGAAAACAAATAATATTATGGTTGATGGATTGATGCTAGAGTTTAGAGTATGGCCGTATGGCTCTATGGCCTCAAAGTCCAAGTCAGTGGGCCTCTCATTCATCTTCAACATTCATCTTCATTTTGATCATAGTCTCACTCAGTCAGTCAGTGTCCATCAACTCCATAGTCCATATGACATCCATAGTACAATTATTTGTGGTGCTTCTGCTTAGTGCATTAACTGCTTTACTCCGTCCTTTCTTTTCTTTTCGCTTTCCCTTTCCCTTTCTCATTTTCATATTATAATTTGGAATTATTAAGTGCACGCTCACTCTTATTTGTTACTTACGTTCTCACTTCCCAACTCAACCTTAACGAATTTGACCTTTGGATTTACTTTTTGACAGGGATTTCAGATATTCAGATTCACAGGTTGAGCCTTGTACTCTAAAAGTAATAGCTTCTTCTTTATTATCCTCATCTCTATGTCTCTCCTCTCAATCTCCATCTCAATGCAATTTATTTTTATGCAATGATAACTGACAAGTGGCAAGCGGGAACAGAACAGAACAGAACAGAAGAGTAGGGACAGGAAGGAATCGGCAAGGGAGATTTGGAAATTTGGAAATGTGTAGCCAGCCGACATGGTCGGCTGGCACTTACACAGCGGGACAAATAACAAATGACCATCATCTTCAGAGTTGAGACATTGAAAGGTCACCGCCTTAGCTTTTCATTTTCCCTTTGGAAATTTGGAATCCCATTGACCTTATTTTTTAGGACAATTTCAACCTGCCAACCTCAAAAATGTGTGTGGATTTGATGAAAAAGAAGAGGATGGACGAGTGAGAGTCCTATTAAAGTAGAGCCAAGAAGCAGAGTCGGCCTCGGCTCGCTCCACTCCAACTCCACTCCACTCACTTCACTGGATGGGTCAACAATGTGAAGTGGAAGTGGAAGACGATAGACGATCCGCCAAGCAATAAAACATTAACATTTAGGATTTTATATTATGTTATGTCTATTTTGAAAAAACGAAACGTATGATCAGATGAGCCAAGCCAAAGTTGTTTGTACCACTTGAACAACAAAGGCGGAGACGGGGCGTCGTGATTCAAACATTGAAAGTCATGTAATCGTTACTTTCCGCGCAACCAGCTACAACCCACAACTTGCTTCTCTCTATATGCACCTATGCACTCCAAAGTGACCCGGTCAACATCAATGTCTGTCTCTCCTCTCTCGTCTCGTCTCGTCGTCGTCGTCGTCGTCGTCGTCGTCGTCGTCGTCACGTGCACCCTTCCCTTGGCCTTCCCTTACTCTTTCACTCTTTCACTATTTCTCCCAATACCATGTTTTTGCACATCATTAATTACAGATATTGCAGTCATTATTTTTTTGCAGCTGGCCTAGTCCAACTAAGTAAGCTTGTTATTATCGCACAAAAAACTAGTCTTTTTTGTAATTTCAAATTCCTTCGCTATAATCAAAATGCAAAGCAATACACAAGCAGTTTTTGTTTGGTCCTCAACGTCCTTTTTCGTGGCGTGAAGCCGAAGCCTCAGCTTTCTGGTCCTTGAGACCTTCAGGAGTCATGACCTTCCCATTCATTTCTCCAAATACAGAAATCCCTCTCAGCTCACTTGGTGAGTCAGCATCGCATCAGCATGCAGAGATGCTCGGTGAGATGCACTATAATTCCTAGTTTTTGTAAACATGATAATATATACATTGTTGGACTTGTTGCTACTTGCTACTTGCTACTTGGCTAGACATTGCGCATTGTGTCCCCGTCATGTCAATTGCTGCCCTGACCACGTCAACAAGGTCACCAGAAAGTCACTTTCTGAGTGACTCTCAGCTTCTTTTTTGCTTACTTGTACTTAATTACTTATGCCCGTACTTGTACTTACTCAAGTTACTTGTTATACCTAATAACGGTCATTCATTTGTGTATGTAGAAGGTAGAACCGACGGACCGAGAAACAACACACGTTGCGTTGCTTCATTTGATTTTGCTCTTTACATCTGCCCATGATTCCATCCTTGGATTCCTCATTCATATCATGATTCTTGACAAGTCTTCAAGTCATGACGTCATGAGCATAGTGGAGTGGAGTGTGTGACTGTGAGTGTAGGGCCTGGCCGGTGGACGCACACTTTGCTTTGCTTTCTAATTGCTCACAAACTGCTTTTTGCTACATTCATCACAAATCCTTTTTTTATTCCACCTGCTGTTGTATTGGCCAAAAGAAAATGAAATGCAACTATGGACGACTAGGACGGCTACTAACTACATTACATACTACACACTACAGAATCTTTCAAATCACCCAAATCTTGCATTTTCACATCCTTTCTTCCTTGCCAAGTAGGAAGACGGAGAAAATGTGAATGTGAATGTGAATGAATGGAACGGAATAATGGAATCCTCTCACATCGCACTCATCTCACATCTCAGTCACTCTACTCATTCTCTACTCTCTACATCATCTCTCCTCACTCTCCTCTTCTACTCAGTCAGACATGCAAAAAAGGGTTTTGTTCCAACACTCACTTTTTGCATTTCTCATTTCTCCTCTCCTCAGAATACGCGCATGTTGTGAAAAGATGATAAATTAATGAAATGCGGATCATTTGATCATTGGCAAATTGGCATGGAGATGCAGCACTTTTCTTGCTTGAAGTTTTGGGTGTTTTGGTTTTGTTGGGCGCTCGCTCGGCGCTCGCTCCGTTGTTCTCCGTTCCATTCCATTTTCGCGTTTCGCCGTTTTGCATTGGCGACTCTTGGCCTCTTCCTCTTCCTCTTCACGTTGCCCGCTCCTCGCTCTCAACTCTTAAGTCTCAACAGTCTCTCTCAAGTCTCAACTCAACTTCCGAGTTGTTCCAATTTCCAAGGATCAAATGAAACGTTCCTTTTGATTATTGCTTACATTTTATATGCTAGTACATATTTGTAGGATGAATCGATGAATGTATACTAAAGACAAAGAGCGAGCAGTAGTTACCAATGTTCATGGGATATAGTGATAGGTTATGTTGATGTTCTTATGATCCTAACTTATTACCTATATGTAGTTCTAGCTACTAACTAACGAACTAACTAACTAGTTAGTAACCAGTAAGTAAGTAAATCATACAACGCATATATCATACAACAACAAACCACTATTATATTTACTATGTGTATTATTATATATTAGTTAGATCGGCTCAACTAAGGACGACCCATTTGAGCACTTTGCTTGTGTTGTTGTGGTCATATCTGAGCAAGCAGAGATGACTTGTCCAGATTAAACATTACTAATAACTAACTAATAATAATATAGGATTTTCGAGTTACTTCAAGCTAAACACGACGCTAAAAGCTAAACCTCAAATCAATGTCATGCTTTGATGGGTTTCTGGATTTGGTTTCTGCGATGGTTTCATCGTTCATTTTTGATCTTGGATGCTTGGATGCTTTGATGCTTTGATGCTTTGATGCATGGCATTGGCATGGAATGGCATGACTGACATGCCTGCTCTTGTTCTCTTGGTGATGCATTCAATCTCAATGCAATGCAATATGCAATGCTTGCAGCTTGCATGCAAACAAGAGGAGCGTGGGATGAAGTTGAAGATGAAGCTTAAGAAAGCATGGCATTTAATTGCTACGATACGATACTAGGAATGGGTTATGGACCCTTCAATTTTTCAATCCTTCCCTTCCCGTGCTTCCTAATAATAAAAATAATTCGTAAACAAGTAATTCCTTCCGCACATCTCAATGATCTCAATGCTACTCACAACTCACAACTTGACAACTCAGCACACCACATCGCCTCTACTCACTCACTCACAGTGGTTTGTGCTTTCTTTTATTAGAAATGTATTTTTGTTCCGTGGGAGATTTCATGTTTCAGTTCTATTCATGAATGTGCACATTCACACAACACAAGTGTGTCATCTTTTGGAAGAGCAACTCAAGGTTCAAGGCCAAGGCTGAGTGAAATCAAATTAATTTTTATGTCTACCTCTGCATGTCTTAATTATAGTTAGATTTTTGTTATGGGTAACTTTTAGTTTTCAGAATCTAACGCTATACAGCCTATATAGCCTTTAACCCATAAAGACTCGTATCTATCCTACAATCCTACCTCATGTTTGTTAGTAGTCTTACTTAGTAGAGCAAGGAACAGAACAGAGTATGAAAATGGAATCAAAATTGAATTTATTTTGGACTTACCCGAATTGAAAAGAATGTCCGTGAAGCCAATTCACCTGGGAAAAACCACGGCTTGAAAGGAAGGATTCCAAAAACTACCCTGCTTTGGATGGTCCAATGAATGTCCAACGGTTGAACATGAAATATTTTTGACGACAAACAGACTTTGCGGAAGCAAAGTGAGCACAAAAGGTACTACAGTTTGCTCTGTGACAAGTTGGTAAGCTGTAAGGTTGGACTGGAGCAGAGCAGTGGAAGATGTAGTTGATGTACTTAGATTGATGTAGCATAGACAAGGAAGACAAGAGGCAAGGCCAAGGGAAGGATGAAGGGCTGACTGGGCCTGGGACGCGACTGCGGATTTGGACTCATGACGATCGTGTTTATATCAATTCGACATGATTCAATTAGGAAGGACAATCAATTGCTCTCGTCTTGCTGAGGAGCGAAGACGAAGACGGTCCGGCGGCGCGGCACAGCACGGCACGGAAACACATAAAGACACAAGACCTCACTCAAGACAAAGCAAAGCCGAGCAGAGCAGCAGTAAGTAACAATGATATGATGAGCATAGGGCATAGGGACAGGACAGAGGACATAGGAGCATGGCGTGACCCACGGCATGGCATGGCATGGCATGGCATGGCATGGCCATGCATGGAAAGAAACAAGAGAAACGCAAATCGATGCAAATACTTGTTCGCCAATTCCCCAATTCGCCACACACAAACACACACACACTCGCCTCGCCCTCATCCGATATCCAACTCAACGATGACGATGACAGCGTAAACCCGATGCGAAGCAATGCAAAAATGCAATGCAATGCAATGCAAAATGATGTGCTTTTTTGTTTTTCTTCCTTCCTTCCTTTCTTTCTTCCTTTCCTCTTTCCTCTTTCCTCGGTTGAGAGTTGTGAGAGGCGCTTACACGATTCCCAATTCCTCAACTGCGGATGCCCAAGGAAACGACATGAATGTGCAAATATTCAAGCTTTGTTTTGCTTATTCTTACCTTATAGTACATGGATCATATTGTTCCTGCTCAATTGAAGAGTGTCTCTTGTCTCATCTCATCTCTCTCCGTCTCTCCCTGCACTGCATCCAGCATCTAATTCACGATCCACCATGTGTCATAGTCTCCATCCTGACTTTCATGACATGATCATCATCATCATATTTATTTTAGGAACCATCACCATGATTGCCAACCACCACATTACACACCCATTGCCATTGCCAATTGCCACTCATTCCCACTCACTATCAACTAAATACCATACGCAATAATGATCAACAATTATTGATGTTTGGAAAGTGCGAATGATGCTCGCGTTTGCGTTTCAGGTTTCAACTTCGCGTCTCATGTGCACATGTTCATATTATAGGAATTGGCAATGCACTGCAACTATGTACCTGCACCTGCAATGGCACTCCAACACTACAAGTCCGTTTCATAAGTATATCAAGGCAAATAAATGTCTGATGTCTCCTCTCCTCATGCTCATGTCACTCACACTCACCTCGCGTCGTCGCGTGAGAATAATGAGATAATGATATATAATGATAATGACTAATGACACGGCGGCGGCGCCCTGGTGGTCTAATGGCTAGACCAAGCCAGCATCATGTATCATCAATCAACTATCAGAACAACAACAACATTGATTGTCCACAATCGCGTTGTCATTGTCTTTGTCATTGTCATGATGAGCGGTGATCCTTTGCTTTTGACATGAGTGATATGGTAGCACAATCTCAGTCATGTTCTATGCTTTTAGTAGTTGCTTATCCCGCCCCGCCTGGGTCAATGCCTATCGAATTGTGACAATGACTACAGGCTACCTAACGTTGAATTTAGCACATGCACTTACATACAACTTTGCTATTCTATCAGTCTATAAGGGACACACCGGAGGAGGGACCCCTGCCCTGGGGACCTCACCAGTCACCACTGCTCCACTTCCAGTCACCAGGTGAAAGGCAAATGAAAATGAGAAGAGCCTCGTTCCACACTTGCACATTGGACTATAAAACTAAACTACATGCAATTACAATAACACTTTAATAACAAATTGTTTGTGGGCATCGGAGTTTGACATGCACCAAAGGATGACCGGCAAAACTCGTTAATAGTCAATAGACACTAAACTTTTGGGAAATCAATCGGTTTCTCTCTCTGTATCACTCAGCATGAGCATCAGCTACAATCGTACAATACAATAGGGGAGAGTAGGAAAGTAACAGCAATTTGCAAATTCGACATGACACACAAGATTCAAAATGCTCAAAGTCATGTCATGTCATGTCATGCCATGCGATGGTGTGGTGGCGGTGTGGCATTGGCATAGTGGCATAGTGGCATATGACATTCATGTTTGTCTTTGCATTCTCAACCGCCATTGAGTACGAGCACGACTCCACTTCCACATTCCACACACTCCAACTCCAACTCCAACTCCAACTCCTATACTCCACTATAGCTATGAATCTATGAATCTATGAATGACGACTGTGCTTATTAGGACTGGATGAACTGCTAGCCTAACTACTGTCAGTTTGTTGTGGTTTATCTTGTTTGTAGTTTTGATGTCTGTTGTTGGCCAAGTCAAGTGGAGTGAGAGTGTGGACGCTTGTGGGAGCTCACCAGCTCACTCCAACAAAACAAACAAACAAATGAAATAATGTCAGGAGGGAAAGTCAATGTGGTTGATAATTGACTCTTTCCCTTGGTTCACACACACAACCATGTCATTGTCCATTGCATTATTGCATGGCATGTCATCATCATTAGGACCATGCAAGAGCTGTTATATCCCTTTTAGTTTTACGTGGCTTTAGCTATCCTCATCCACTCACATCATTGACATATCATCATCATTCATCATCAACCAAGCACCAATAGTACAATAATTACAAGGCTGTCCCAAGGGAAGTCAGTTCGATATGATGTCCGTCAGTGTCAATGTCATGTCAATGCGTGTCCCTAACAATCTCCCGGATAATTTCTCACATTCGCTATTCGTGCGGTGCATTCAACTTTTCAATTCCATCCTCAAAAGATTGCATTTGCATGATGGAAATGTGCTGAAAAAGAAAAGGTGAGGTGAGGTGGAAAGAAATCCAACCACAAACAATCCCATTTTTGTTAGGAATGTGCAAAAGTCAAGTCAATGCAGTCACCTTTTGATCCGCGATTGCCGATTGCCGATTGCGATGTGATGAGAGATCCCATGAATCCCTTTTCTTTCTCCTTTCTCCTTTCTCCTTTCCCATCCCAAATCCCGATTTCTCTATTCACCAAGCCAATATTTTCATTTTGAAATTTTGGATGTTAGAATAATCAACACTATCTATGTATATTCATCAATTAAATAGTTTTGCATTGCCTGCTCATAATAACAACCATAGTGTGACATCTCAGACATGTGATAACTGTAGATAGCGACATGACATGGCTATAGCGACACTTTTGTTCGAGTCTACATATTACTACGTACTAATATTTAGCGTTTTATTTTTGGTGGGATGGGAATGGAAGCAGACAAGATCTTTTGTGAGAGATTGACGACGACGGACAATGATGATGACTTGATGACGGACCACCACGAGAAGACACGGACACGCCTCATCGTCAACAAGATGAGCTTCCCCTAAAGTTCCATAATTTGCGGTCAAGTCATTCTTCATGACGAATGACGACTCATCGGCATAACAAAATATAAACTCATTGCGACTGCAACCACCAAAGACAAAGAGGCAATTTGGAAGGAGAGCAGGAGAACTGAGCGAGAGAAGGAAAAGTCATTCGTGCCGGTGCCGTGCCGTGCCGTGCCATGCCGTGCCATATCGCCACATTAGTCGCGTCGGCCATCGTCGTCTAATCTTCTGTCCCGCAACAACTTCAACTTCAACCCACGACCCACACATGCTTAAATGCTTATTTGGCTGATCCTTCTCTCAGATTAATGCGGAAATTCCCCACAAAACAATGTCAACCTCCCAACATTGACTGTCCTCACTCATGACATGTCATCGTCATCGTCATCGTCATCATCATCGTCATCACTATGACATCTCCACGGTTCCCTGGTTTCCATCCATGCAGCTCACTGCTCACCCTCATCTCACAAGATCCTCATCGCATCGCACCGCACCTGACAGTCCGCAGTCCGCAGTCCGCAGCCCACTGTCCATCCTTGCCCATTCCAAATTCAACTTCCGCCGTCTCTTGTCTTGTCTCACATTGTCATTGTCCATTTTTCAAGGAAATCTTCCACTTTTGTTATTTACAATGAATTCTACTACATAAAACATAAAGTATACCAAGAAACACTATATTATGTGACGATGATTTAATGGTCTGATGTCCCTCTTGTGTCTGTAGCAATACCCATGGACGTACGTTCCTATTTCATTTGACACCACAATTCAACCTTATTCTCCATCATCATCATCATCATCATCATCATCATCATCATCATCATCATCATCATCATCATCGTCATCGTCATCATATCTCATAAGTCATAAGTGATACACGGTTTAACATGAACTGACCACGACCGACCATGGCCATGCCATGACCTTGATCTAGGACTGCGACTGCGACCTCATGGACATATTGGTGTACGTAGCAAGTGACCGGAATTTGCTGTTATTTCCATTTTGAATGTCCCTTTAGCAGTTAGTGATGCCACATTTAATTTCACGGGATTCGGAACTAACACGAGTTCAAGTCCATTCCCCATTCGTTCTGTTCTTGTGTTCTCGTTCTCAGTTCTCACATTATTCCCACATTCAGTGTTGAGTCCTTCAGTCACACGTCACGTCACGACGTCACACTGGTGGCTATTTTGGGATAAACCATAAATATCAATATCTGATGTGATGTGATGTGATGTGGTGTGATGTGACTTGGGATGGATGGGATCATTGGATGGGAATGGGACATGGGATCAGATCATCAGATCAACATGAGGCCAGGCATCAGCGGCCTACATTGTGCATGTAACAATATTATGTCTGTGAAACATGACAATGACGATGCTACCCTATGACAATAGGGCTATGACACCAATCGCCAATCGCAAATCACCAATGACGACAATGACATGATACATCCATGCTTCATGCACACAACAGTGGCGGATGGTGTAGGAACTGGAACGGGCACACACAGGCCCGTGCCTACATCTAATATTTTGTGCCTACATAGAAAATACACTACAACATTACATATAGACATTATTATTAATCAATTAAGCATGTTTTTGTTTCTAATGTTGTTAATAATAATAATGAAGATACGTAAAAATGGACCTTAGCGCATAGCGGGTTTCTTATGCCGCGTATTTATAACATGGGGAATATATTAGGGAAACGTAATTTCGGTTCATCAGAAATATAAGCTTAAAGCGGGTAAATTGTTAAAGTGAGCTACTTTTATAGCGAGGTTCGACTGTGTTGTGATTGTAATTGTAGGTACACTACACAGGTCAGGTCAGGTTGCTTGTAGTTGTAGTTGTGGATGTAGGCGTAGTGTAGGACTGCGTCGTAGTCGTAGTTGTGTTGTGAGGACGTGAGGAGAATGGTCGTAAAGTCGTAATATTCAAATCTAGACATGTATGCGAGATATAAATAAATGATGATAAACATAGTTAGATAGTTAATAATGAATTGATAATATGATAAGATAATGTAATGATATGCGACCGTCAACGTGCAATGATGCAATTTCTTCGCAAGTGCATAAATTCTAATTATTAATTCTAAAGTAGGTGAAAGATGAAGCCGTGCGTGAGGTGAACCTGAACCTGAACCTGAACCTGAACCTGAACCTCCTCCACTCGCACTCTTCTCTTCTCAACGAAGGAACCAAGGAACGGATAGCTTTTAAATGCTGATGGCTAATGGACGCAACGCAATACAAGCGTTTCTCATGTGCTATTCTCACATCATACTCATTACTCACATCTCAACTCCATGGATCATTGGTGTTGAGTTATTATGTACTCAGTACTCAGTAATTGATTATTCTTGGTCCAATTATTGATTTTCCCTTGCCATGCCTCGCTATCACATGACTGACGTGCGCAAGGAATTGTAGTTGTAAGCGTGACCGTGATCGTCGTCGTCCCCAGGTCGCCACACTCAAACAAAAACGGGTCTTCTCTTCTGGGGTTCTAGTTCTAGTTGTAGGTTTAGGTCTAGGTCTAGGTCTAGGTCTAGCTCTAGCATCTAGCTCTAGGTCTAGCTCTAGGTTCAACTAAGTAAGCCTACTACGGTCTAATAGTCTCTATTCTCTATATACATGGGCGTAGGTCTTTTCAATTCACATGAAAGCAAACAAAGACAAGACTTCCATTCATTCCGTTTCTTAAATGGTGTTCATTCTGTATTCAACCGGAAGGAATCCGAATTCATTGTTATCCAGTACTACACAAGTAATACTGCCGCGTAATATTGTATTTTTATATTATTGCTCCTACTCGTACTTAAGAAGACTCGTCATGCATTTCCTATAGTGCAATAGTGCTAGAGGTTATATACAATCAATTAATCAATAATGAAAATATAGTGCTATAAATATAGGTAGTTAGTATTAGGTTTTTCGGTCGAAAATGTCGCACGGGAGCTGAGCCGCCGTGCACAGAGTAACAAGACAACCACACTTACATAT
>JABASF010002486.1:0-14568 GCA_019776145.1 Harlomillsia oculata
TATTAATTGCGACGTCCGCTCCTCCGTTCGTTTCCTTCTTTCCTGCAGGTTTCAGCTTAGATGGTCTCTCAACATTTTTTTTCTGTTTCCAACATGACGATGACAAATGATCAGAGATTCATCGCGAAATTAAAAGCTTAAAACAGAAGTGCATCACTTAAAATTCTATAAAACGCATGCTTTGGACTAGGCTAATTAATTATTTCATTTATTCATTCATTCATTGTATAGAATCACGAAGACTGTTCAGAATTCAGATATGCATAGCATAGCAGTACAGAGAAGGAAAGCTTTAGATAGCATTGCGATCCAATCAGGTTTGCTTTTCTGGTTTGAAGGTTGAAAATGGAAAGGTGGAAACGAAAATAGAGAGAAAAAGTCATTCGGTATGAAAAGAGTGGAGGGGAAGCCGATACGTTTCAAGTTCAAGTTCAAGATCACATTCAGTCGTCGGTGTGGCGTGAGGGAAAGTTATTCTGAAAACGGCGCAAGTGTCGTTTTATCGAGCGTTGCTTAAGTTGGTAGTAGGTTCTTAGAGGGTTTCCTCTCCCGGGTAGTGGGAAACGTAGCAAAAAGACGGCAAATGGCTGAAAAGACCCGGACCTGGAGCCACATCAAAGTAACTTGAGTTGAGGGAAGGAAGGGAAAGTTTTCCAGAGTCATTTTCCCATATGATACCATGCGTGCCGAAGCTGTTCTATACATTGCTAACCCGGGGATGCATGTGTATGACAAGACCCGTTTGTTTTGTGCACACATAAAACCCCAGTCCGCCTTTTCCGTATGCTCCTCCGTGCAGACATCGCATCGGAAAGACCTCAATCCGAAAATGTTGTCTGCATTTACGACGACTGGGGGCAAAAATACAGATAGGAAAAGGAACGACATTTGTAGTGCCACGTTCACTTACGCTCTGCGTTTTTCTACCCATCATCATGTCAGGATGACGATTGCCTTGTGTGGTAGTTCGTATTTTCCCTATCTACCCGTGCTATCAGACTGCCGCCGGGCGGTGGAACGAAGATATTTTCGGATGCAATGGCGTGAGTGGAACGAAATGAAAAGGTTTTTATGAGTAGGGTTAGGGTTTTTGTGCGTACGTGCAAACGCAAACGCACCGAATAGGAAACGCCAAGGGTGGAAATTCGGAATGTTCATCAAATCCTGGAAAGGAGAGAGAGGATCGGGAAAAAGTCCGTTAACTTAGGTCGCCGACGGGAACGGAAGTGGGATGGAACTAACTTGTCCAGAATGAAATTCACTCGGATGCAGCCAAGTGCGACAGTTACAGCATTTCGTACCGACACAATAATGAATTTTCCCTGCAATTTCACAAAAACACAAGAATGTCGCTCTGCCCACAAATAAAATTCTCCCTTTTGCTCGAATTCTAATTTTGTTTAAAAAAAACATGATCAATAAAATAGGGGACTACAAGAATTTCCAGATTCCAATTTAATGTAACTGGTAACGAGTAAGAGTAACATTGTAACATGTACTATGCTACTAATCACGCTATCAAGAGTGGTTCACGCATTGTTACTCGTTGTTGTTGACATGTCGGTCAAGGTGACCTTTAACTCATGGTTTAAATCCCTCTTGGAGATGTACTAAGGACCTAGTTATAGTTACCAGTTGGCAGACAACGATTATTTCCACTGGTATCTCCATAAAAATGCTCAGTAAGCAGACTTTTACAAAAGATAGGTTCACTCACTCAGCCAGTCTGGTGTTATAAAAATGGCATGTTAGAGTTTCTAAGAAACATTCAGACAGAAAAGATCGACTTGAGAAATCGCCCACGAAACACAAAGACACATCTAGAAACCGGACTTGGTACAAAAACGATGAAAATTCATTTATTTTTACAACTTTCCTCCTAGCATTGTTCACCTGTCGCATTAAGAGGGAAGGGGTATGGAAAAAGGAGAGAATGCAGAAGCGCAATGGTATAGAAAACGATCCAAAGTCTCTAAGCTGACTAAGCTCATTTCCATAAATTCGGTTTTGAGTGGACAAGGGATGGAGATGCGATGAAGACTACCGTGTACGACAATATAAGTCACCTTGACTCACTCGCCTTAATGTTTATGGAGTGAGTACAGTGGACTTACCTAAAGAAGCTAAGGTGGACACATCCAATTGTCCAGGAAAAGAAGCGCAGTTTCTCTCAGTTTGACTAAGGCCAAGCAAGCATGATGGTTAGTGATGATGATGATTCCAGTAAGCAAAAACCCTTTTATGTGTTGCTGGCTTGGTGGTTGCTGTTGCTCGGTCCTCAGTCATCATCGTCGAAGACCATTCAACGTCCAACTAAACAACAACAAAACAACACTCACAAGAAACAACATTTTACGCTTTTCGCTTCTCTTCTCTCGTATCGTATCTGGAATACCTGGCCTTTTTCCTATTGTTGTTGGAGATCGTGAGTAAGTCAAGTGCATACATTGCATGCAGTTGCCTCATTCTCTCTTCATGGACCCTGTGAATAAAAGGTACTTCTCCTAAGTTATACACACATTGTAACACTGCATCTTGTCCACCATGAAGAACCAGTTTTTCCAGCCTACGGACTTTGACAATAAATTGTGAAAACTGAGCATGGAGATGGTGAAAATGTGAAGCAGGTTTGGCTCCGTTGACTTCTTAACATAGTGCACTTCAGGCTTTTTTGGCAGGCAGGTCCGGTCTCATCCGCTCTGCCGGGCATGCAAGGCTGCTCGAATGTGTTATTGTTGTTGGTCGGGTATGACGCATCGCGAGAGATACCATTTGATGATTACCTGGCTATGTAGGTCTCGTCGTTCTACATTACACACAACCAAGAAGATGCTTCAATATTTTTTTGCTTGGTTTCTCTCTCTCTCCCTCACTGTCTTGCATTCAATTCAAGTCAGTACGATTTTTTGTACTATTTTAGTAATGTAGCATGGATAGTGAACTGGACTCATCCGTTTGCGGAGCGAATGGGTAATGAGAGCCAGTTTCGTCTTTTCTTCATAAGTTGAGACCTGAGGAGGACGTGCCTTTTCTATTCAGTCAAAGTCATCGCCAAGGCTAAAAATTCCACGGGGTTTGAATCAGGTGATCCTTGCATGCAATTCATTTTAACGGTGCCCATTCTCTCCGTCATGTTCCAGCAAAATACATTATTTACCATTGCACATTTATGTACTTTCCAAATCCTTTTAAACATTCCGGTATGCCGTTTATGTAAAGTGTGGATATGCGTTAAGTCAGCGTTCGCATTCGTTCAGGGGGTTGTATAGTTGGCGTTAGTTAGCCCATTTTACATTGTTACTCGTTACCTGGTTTTCCTTCAAGTATTATTCATGTTCACTTTAATTGAATTTCCAGTTTAAAAAATTAAACTGGGGGCAGTACTTTGTTTCAAGTATTTTTGTAAATACAGCATACTACCATCCTATTGCTATAGCTGTAGTATGGAGTAGGCATCACGCCACGCCATTCATTCAAATATAGTTCACATTGAGATCAAAACAGTTAATAATGATAACAGTTTTGTTTTCGAATTACTCTTTAGTTTATCTTGTTGTGGGTTGTGACAGTATTGATTGCTTTGTGATGCGATGCGGATGATTTTATGTTCCCTTTGCACCGACTTTAAAGTTTCAAACCGAATAAATATCAAATATGATGCAATTCATACAATATACAAGGTTTTCCTTCAAGTATTATTCATGTTCACTTTAATTGAATTTCCAGTTTAAAAAATTAAACTGGGGGCAGTACTTTGTTAATTGTGGTTGTACTACGTATAAATGTTGCTATAGCTGTAGTATGGAGTATGCATCACGCCACGCCATTCATTCAAATATAGTTCACTTTAAGATCAAAACAGTTAATAATGATAACAGTTTTGTTTTCAAATTACTTTTTAGTTTATCTTGTTGTGAGTTGTGACAGTATTGATTGCTTTGTGATGCGATGCGGATGATTTTATGTTCCCTTTGCACCGACTTTAAAGTTTCAAACCGAATAAATATCAAATATGATACAATTCATACAATATACAGTTAATGACAATAATGTTTTAGATTGAACCTGCGAAACAAAATATGTTGACGTGACGTAATGAAGAAGCTGAGCGAATCCTGTAATTATGTAAGGACTACTGGAATTTCAAAAGAAATGAGAGATGGAAATCAAATTAAGTAAATGGATACTTGATTTCGTACAATTGGGCATTTAATGCATGAGACTATGCTCTGAGAACAAGGGACTTAAAGGAAAATTGAAATTGTCGGTGGTTTTCATTGCAAAAACTCGAGTAGTTTCTTCAAGTTGAGTTGCAGTTTAAGTAACCACACAAGAAGATGAGTTTGGGTTTTTTGATAGTTTCATATTTTGTTACGTCCACCACACCGTGTCCTCTCGACCACAAAAGTACTAGTGTGGAGGAGCAGAGAGAGAATCCCAAAAACAAAAATGCTCATTAGCTCGTCCAGCATTACGACATTTCATACCAGTTTGAGCCGCCTGGGAGGCAATCGTGCTTGAGACTTGTTGCGTTTGTTTTTACAGCACGATGGACGACCGGCATCGACCGAATCTTCCGGCTCAAAACACTCTTCTCGTTTACATTTCATAGAAACACGCTTACATTGCAACGCTGTCTTGGCATTCCTCCGACTTTTTCTTAAACATTTTTCCCTAGGCAAACTGGAATGACAGAACCAAACGCAACCAACCAACAAAGAAAGGATTGAAGTGAAGAGTCAAGTGCAATAATTACAAGAACACAGACCAACTTTTTCAATTTTAATTTTACTAAATGAATTTATAGTGTTCTTGTCTACAATCTAATATTTCTTATTGTTCACTCGTCAGATGAGCTTCGGTTCGCGACTTTGCCTTTGCTCGTGCCTCGTCCTCATTTCTCATTTTTGAAGTAACAATGCGATGCTGCAAGTATTATGCGATAAGCGCATTGAGGAAAACAATAAAAAAAGTGTCTGGAGAAGTAGTAAATTATTGTAACAACTCACTATAACTTCACGTACGTATTATACAAAACCCTTCATTTGCTCGAATTCTTTTCATTGGAGTAAATTATGACATTTCTTCGGGCATTGAATAGTTAACAAGCAATTGGAAAGGTTGCCGACAGGTAGTTCCGAAATGACCGCATGGTTACCTCAGCGGAGACAAAGTAAACGACGACTTCGGTAGAAACAGGGCAATAATTATGCAATGTGAATGTAATGTAACATTTGAATGAGTCGAGAGAGGTGTGAGTAATCGACGAAATAAGACCCATCATCATAACCATTTCAACAAGCAGCATAATGGCTCAAAATGTCTTAAATGGTTCCAAAGGGTTGCGCTCTTGCACACGAAAAAACATTAAAAAAGCAAGTTTCTACCATGATGAACGTAATAGTGCACATGAACATTTCGTTGTGCTGGTTTGTTAGCGCGTCTTCCTCCCGCACAATGGCAAATGGAAGTGAAGTCTCACCTGTTGTCCCTTGTCCGTGTCCCCATGGTCCAAAAACGTGCTTACGTAATACCTCATTCCTCCCTGAAAAGTAGTCGGTGAAGCCACTTTTGCCTTTGTATAATCTTTTTATTCACGTGAGAACATTTGTGCATCGTCACAAAGGATTTCTGGAGAGGAAAATAAATGAAACAAACTTTTTCCTTCTGACAAACAACTAAACAGTGAACGGTGACAGGAAGAATGAGACAGAGACAGTGAAAAGAGAAAAATACATAAGGTAGCATAGCATCGGAATCGTAGAATTCATTGCGTTGCCTCCTGTTTGAATTTTTTGTAAGCATAACACAACGCTAAAAAGGATAGGAAATACAAAAGTGAAGGAGTCATGAAAGTTGGGAATCATGAGCTTAAAAAACGTATTATGGAAAAGGATTTTTCTGCCAGTTTGACTTAGCTTACTTAGCTATAATAATGTAACGTGCATGATGATTTCAACATAAGAGAATGCATGACAGGTTCAAATAAAATAAATGATTTTTTTGTACAAAAACCAGCATGTAGCAACAGTAGTGCGACCATATTCAGAGTGTAACAATCAACAAAAGGCCAAAAGGAGAAGATATTATAACTAACTAACGTGTGAAATCGGTCGAATCGAAGCAGTTTACGAACCGAACTTTAGGGAAGGGATTCAGGTTCTTAATTTACACACGAAGCAAAGTCAAACGCATGTTCCTGTCTCAGATTGTGGCAGGGAACAGCTTGTAGATGAGTTCCTAAGTGGATCCGGGCGAGTTGATTTATGGAATGGATTTCTCTTCTTGCGGGCTGTTGCACCGAACATATCAAGAAGACTGGATTCAAAAACGAGAGTGTGTAAGAAAATGTGATGTGCTCAACAAGACAATCAGACTGAAAAAAAAACTGGTTCATGAAGATGAGCTTGAAAGTCAGGGCGGAGGCTCGTCCAAGTCCATTTTTACAGTGCAGCTTAACTTACATAGCACTTACCCAGTCAGTTTCAGTAACACTAAACTCTAAACCATGCCCAAAAACCTTCACTTTGAAAGCACTGGTTAAAATGTCAGTACAACTGAAATCGCAAATTTAATGCATCCTAATACAAAACTACCATCCTAAAAGCGTTTTACAAGTATTAAATAAAGTTTACGACTCATGCCTGCCATTGCACTTTCCACATTAAGTGAAAACTCGTATAAAGGCGTAGTTTATATGGAAAGGCGTAAACCGAAAAACGTTTCTGCAAACATGTGCGAGAATTCGCAATTTCAAACTTTATCTTGAAGGGCAAAGAGGACAAGGTCAAGATACATGGTCCACCGATATGAAAATGCACATGTGCATAATGCGAAGTGAATAGAATGATGGAAGAATGCTTACCTAAACATGACTAATCTCTTCATCATATCGCAGGTGCATGCGAAAACTCATAAAACTGGAACAGTGAAACGTTGTGCAGAATTGCTAAAAATTCTACTGTTTTTTTTACTACTAACAACTCTCTATTTTTAGCATTATTATCACAAGTGGCTTCTGCATAAGTAGTTCTTAATGGGCAGTAAAGCTTTGTCACTTTTCTCAACTAACGCATGTTGCCCAATTGCCCAATCCGAATCGTATAAAATCAATTTCCAAATTAAAGATTATGACGAAATGAGAATCATATCATAAAAATGCTAATAAACAGCCTACTCCAGTTCCAGAATCCGGTCTTTGGGGCGAAAGATTAAAGTGAAAAAAATGCAGGACTTCAAAAAAAAACTAGTATTAAAAACTTAACTTGCAAAACTCTTGACATGTCCAACTTGTCAAACCACAATGAATCGTCATGATGTACGTTTTTCTATTGTTTTGCCGTCTGTCAAATGCTTTAAAACTGGTGACTAAACTCACAAGACCCATGATCATGAACAAAATGAATAAAAGGATGCATTTGTAAGTGTAACACAATACAATTTCAACATCATCGTGACGAAGACTTTTTATTTTGTATTCGTTTTTGTATTTTACAATAATTATAATATTAAACTTTGATTTTTTGTCGTCTTTTCCTAACAGCAGACAAGTTATTTTCTTTGTATTTATTTTTAGGAAGTCGCCATTAAATGCCAGAGGGTTTATTAAAAAAGACATAACAGAAGAGAACATCAAACCCTTTTTAAAGACAATTCTTCCCTTTTTACGCACAAACCAGAATACATCAAACACCTTTCACCTACACTCGCTACAACTTAATCTAATTAATATAACAATAAATGGACTGTGAGGAGTAATACGCTACAACTAACGTCAACAACACAAAAACAATTACAATCGCATTTGAATAAATTGCATACACGATTGACACAGGGAAAAAAGTCAACAAAACTGGTACAACAAGCTTCCTGTCTAATAGACCCGGAGGAGCGGCAGTCAAAAAAAAAACATTTTTTGCCCTTATCGATTCAAAATCACGATTTGAATTGTCAACCATTTTCAAACTGGTGACATTCTTATAAACTAAGTAACCTCAACCTTAATCAAACTCCATATCTTATTATTTTATAGTAGCTTTAAAACATTTACTCACACAAGGTAACATGTAAGCATACATAAAAAAGGTGCAGTAAATCATTTTAATTAACATTTAACTTGCCAATTTTACAACCGAATAACCAACACGAATTAACATAACGTTTCATCATTGTAACTGTGTAAAAATGCAATTGTACAAGCTTATTATACAAAGTACATTGGGGGATTAACATCAACGTCGTCCATTTACGTAAGTTTAATTTCGTCAACCGATACCGAATTAGCACAGATTAGTTTTAATTTTAACCGATCGAAGTCGAATTTATTCCGTCCGTCAACAAGCAAATCGAAAACATAATAAGCGTTCCGTCGTACACGATAAGATTCGTCGTTTGTAAATAGTTTCGGTTTATTACATGAATTAGTAGATTTCGTAATGATTTTTAAAATTTAGATCACGAAATTTTTCGCCGTGCCGAGAACCAAACAAAGATGTGTAAAGTTAACGTGTCTACACAATAGTACTTACTAAGCGTTTCATTACGTTTCTTTTCATTTTACGTCAATGAATTTATTATAACACAGATTCGAACTAATAAAATTGGAGGTGCTCCGTTCAAAGATGATGTCATCGAAGACTAGTTTAATTTAACACAATTTATTATTGTTATGCAAAAATTTTTGAACCATTGGATTACTAGAATCCGGGAAAGCAAAATAATTGTCATTATAACGCATTATTTGTAGCGTACACATACACTAACACTACTATTAAAGTGCTCCTTATTTATGCATAATTAATTTTTCATAGCAGAAATAACCGGGTGCTCTCACAAACCGTAATGTAATAGCATTCAACGTAAACAATCAACCTATAAAATACCTTTCCACTACATCAATCAACCTGTACACACATAATGAAGATAAATAAATATCATTTGAACATTGCACACTCAAACTAAATCAAACTTATAACTGTCTGTTCCACAAAAATTGCAGAAATACACCCTGACATAAATGTAAATACCACTAATCGACTAAACCATTATCAATATTAACCATTTAGCAAACAAATGAATACTAAAATGTACAAATTGTATAGGTGTAAAACATGTTTAGCAAACGCCCACCTTGCATTTTACATTTTACCATATCAAACCAAAATGAATGCAACAGAGCAATTGTATGCCATAAAATGTAAAAGCGCGTCGGCAAACTGGATGAAAGATCAACTTTACTGCTAGTAAAAAAAATTCTTTGGAAGGTTATCAAGAGAAAAAAAATCCAAACAAAATGAAAAATGTATGGACGTATGGAAAAAAAAGTTTAGAAAACAACCCATCAACATCCTCCTGAGAAAACTTAAAACATTTATA
Organism: Harlomillsia oculata; assembly: GCA_019776145.1. Classification (NCBI taxonomy): domain Eukaryota; kingdom Metazoa; phylum Arthropoda; class Collembola; order Entomobryomorpha; family Oncopoduridae; genus Harlomillsia; species Harlomillsia oculata. The sequence continues at coordinate 9,376 of JABASF010002486.1, forward strand.
ATAATATTGTAAAAGGCAAAAGGATGTTTTTGTCGAAAAGGAAGATTTAATTGCCCACAAGGAAATGAATGAGAAACCCTGAAGTCATGAACTTTGCCATTGGTGCAACCAAACCTTAAAGTCCGGTTCACATGGCACGCATCAACATCAGCCCATGGCGTCTCTGTCCACAGTAATTAGCGCAAAGTGCCATTTGACGCATCACCCTCTCTGTCCGGTTTTAATCAAAGAACAATTTTACTGCTTCATCGACCGACATGCCAATTTACACGTGCCGAAAATCCTCGATACAAAGAACCCTTCAGCCTAATTTTTAAGTCACAGCAGTCGCCTTCGGACTTCTATTGTACATTGCGCTTTCCGTTGTAGATAAATCGCATTCCTCAACACAAACTCCTTAATCTTAAAAAGTCCAAATTCACAAAAACTTTGAACCAGTATTCAATTAAGTGAGCGCTCGAAAGAATTAAGAATTCATTCCGTCTTCCCTTCGTGCTCTGTGTAGTCATTATCATTTATATTCCAGGAAAAGGGGTCAATTTCTTAGGAAATATACTAAAAAGAAGTTTTGATTACTGTTACAAATCCAAAAAAGTCAACTCCACCCATACACAGACCAGCCTGGCTTTTTTGCGTGCCGGTCTTTCTCAATCTCTTCGCATCCCACATGCAACCATGTGTAAATTATGTGTATAATAATAAAAAAGAGCTTGAGTATCAAAACAACACATTTGCATACGGGCTCGTAATGATTTCTGCTGTATGTGTGGTGGTTGGTGGTGCTTGTAATCTAAAAAGCTGCCAAGGCAAGGCAAGATAACAACTACACAACAGCAAAACCAGCAAAAGTAGTAAACAAACAGCTCACTTAAAACATTTCAATGTCAATGTCAAATGGACATGAGGGGGATATAAGAAGCAATTGATAGATTGATACTCTGGAAATTAACATTTAGTATAGATTTAATTCGTTTTATTTTAAATTCATTTCTTTTACGTTACGAGAAGAGGACCTAATTAACAAAATTAATATCAGTATGAATTCTTAATTCACCGATTTGACATTATATAATCGGAAAATAATCGGCGTTTAGCGCTCATTACACTGAAATCTATTTTTACTCTCTCAAGGTGAACACCACAGAGAAATATTCACCTTTTGTCATTACAAGTTATTGCTAATCAAAACGATAATGGGCTTTTATGCTTTATGCATATCATAATAATAATTGCGCATCAACTGCGCACTCACGTTCAGGGTTTCACCTTACAATTCCGTACGGCAAAAAAGTGCAATTTGGATGCAAATTCTGTAGAAAACGTCAAATAGTAAAGGAAGGGAATCGGTTTTCGTTAAGAGAAAGAAGCCAACTGCATTGACTGCATAACCTTTTCCCTAGATTTCAAATGCATAAAAATCAAATCATTTGTTGAAGACATGACATGACATGACTGACTGACATGAATGAGGTCTCCTGCTGCACTATACAATTAAGGGAGAATATGAAGACATTAAGCCTCAAGCTTTGTAATCCTAATGAACTCAACATGTACACAATAGTATTACTACTTTGTTCAAACTTTCAATTTCTAAAGCTTTGACCTAAACACATCAAACCTGATTGAAATTATAACAGGCAGCGTAGTACAAAAGTCATTAGCTATTTAAGCATGGATCAAAAAATTGCAATATTTTTCTACAGGACGACTGTACTATTTTATCATCAATTTTTCGTTTAGAATTGAAGTACGACTTTCTACAAATAGTTTTTTCAGATAATAAATGCTCTCTCTGGTACAAACAGTTTGAAAAACCTGTTCAAGTTTTTTAATTCAATTTGTATGTAGGTATTTACGTAATGTAATAATATTCGCTAATTTTATGAATATTTTATAGCTTCAAAAAACGCTTTGGATAACAGTGTTTTACAAACTTTTCATCGTTTTACTAGGAAGTGGCCAACAAAATTTTTCAAATAAAGATTCCTTGACTGTTTTTTTTCTTGTGATCACACCTTGTTTTAAAAGAGTACACGAATTACATCGACTAAGCAGCGTAATTAGAGGAATAATCTCTCGATCTTGTTTTTTTTGCGATAGTAGATTTAGTTTGTACGTTATGCAACGTGGTCTTTTCGAATAACGTTTTTTGTCACATCATTTTGACTACAACGAAAATTAAGGACAAAACTTTCTACCGCCCGAAACATCGTTTTTCATTAATAATTATTCATTTTATTTTTTATTATGAAGAATGAGCCCATTTTGTCACCATTTTGACAAGGTCGATTTATGATTTCTTTTTTGTGTGTACGTAAGTTACTAATAAAGATTATTGTACTATGTGCTAAAGTTACCCAGTGGTGCCCAAGCAATTTGTATTCCCTCTACTAATGCATTTTGAAAATATAATAGTCATAATAAATTGTAAGATAAAATTTTTCATAATCATGCCCTGAGATCCCGTTGGAATTATCCTACTAAATAATCTGATAAAACATAAAAACAAAAGAAAAATGTGTATAATTTGCCAATTTCGTTTTGATTTGTAATGGAACATAAAGCCAACGAAAAAAACTGAAATTCCAATACTCAAAATTTGACTCAGGTACAGTGTGACTCACTTCTACTCGGCTCTGACAGAAAGACACTGTTCTGTTACATTCGTGCTGTTTTGTGCTCTTTCACAGATCGAAATTTTTTATGGGTCCTCACGAAAAGAGAAACTTTTCCACGTGGAAGACCTCATCGTCGTCGTCGTGGAAGGAAAATGCAACTCATTCGCAGCATCAGTCGAACCCAAAAAGCTACTGCTAAGCACAAGGAACAGTCACAGTTGTCGTCGTTTTTGCACAGTCAAATAAACGATGCTTACAGGGAGAAAAATTTGTAATGTGCATCTTCTGTCATTCTACCAAGAAAAGTCTTGACTCTCTTCAATCACACTTTATGGAATAGAACCATCGTCTCGTGTGTACACGTGGATCGTCAGTCAGCATAGCATCAAAAATCATTTATTATATGCCTGTTGATGTTATGTCCAATTCAAAAAAAAATCCTTTTTTCCCTAACATACAAACTAACATTTTGTACTTGACAGTTTCCCTTTTCAAACCTGATTAATGCATTTTTTGAACCATTAAAGTCAAATCCTATTGGAATTTTTTCTCTAAAATAATAATTATACCTTGATAGTTATTAATAGCCTTAAAATAACCAAGATTAGTATATAAACATGGGCATTTGTTCTTATAAATGATAATGAAAGGGTAAATTGTGTTGTGTTTCGATTGGCTTGCTCCACTGGGAACTTTGTCAATAATATGATTTGATTGGAATATTATGTCAATTCAGCAAATAATGGCTTTGTCCCCTCAGTCTTTCTCCTCTACTTTGTACTCAGCTCACTTGGTTTTCAATGCACACAATGGGCTTTATACATTTTTCTCACTGGAGTTTTCAATTTTTGCCAATACTTTTTAAAAATCCTCATCATGATGGTTCGTGCAAGTACAAAATCATCAGTGGCTGACTTTTGTGACCACGACCACTTGCCACTATTCACTTTTAATCAAGCACTCCCTAATACGAGTAGATTATTCTTTACGTTTACGTTTTTGCAGTCTTTCCGTTTTTAAAGAGATTAGGTAACCACAGCCCCACAAAATGGACGCTGGAAATTATGAATTAAAGTACGTAATAATAAATTTTGCGATGATCAGTCTACCCAGCTTCCATTTTTTTCAAATCCGACTTTACACAACCCATTTACCAATCCATGCAAAAATAACTAGCCATATATTATGTAAAGGAAAGCATTCGACGACACTGAAAAGATGACACATCCGTGCGCCCTAATCCTCCCTAATCTTCTGCCAGGTGAACAAACACCGTTCACCTGAGTTTTCTGTACAAAGTATATAAACCCTTTTCGTCTGAAATAGTATAACGTTTAGTATCATCATATCTCGTGCTACGCTGATTGAGTCGATTTCACTATATTTAGAGTAATACGTTTGCAAAATATATTATTACTTGTTACACTCAAGACCACGAAAAATGCACAGTCAAGGAATCTTCAAATGAAAAGCTTCATTTTTTATAGCCAGACCGTTCGAACAATCGAAATTCTTTTGAGTTTTTTGTATCTGTGAATTTTGCATGGCACGTAGATCCATGCGAAAAACTGACGTATGTAACCTATGAACTACGAACTTGCTAATACTAATTATATGACACTATTTTATCTATGCTTTATCATTACCATATACGCTGTATAGTATTCTACAAAATGTACTACAAAACCTTGCAAAAAGTCTCTGTCACACAGAACAGGCAGGCTCTCAACAATTCCATTCTTTAAAGATGCATTAAAGACACATTACACACCACACTAATTCAACGTTTTAGTACCTTTTTCAGCTCACTTATTCTGAGTGAATCATAACATTTTTGCAGCTGAACTCAATCGTTTACCACCAAGGGATATTTCTATCTTTATATTTTTCAGTAGTACAATGCCTTCAGCCTTACCAGTTTCAAAAATTCCTCAAGTTTTAAGAAAGAGCAAGATTTCGTCATTTCATTTCATAACTTTTTCATTTCCATTTATAGGAAAAATGATATTATCATATTGGACAAAATTCTCAGCACAGACTCAAGACACTTCAATTTAATTTAAGTATCATTAAGCTTCATATCCTTGAATGGACTTAAACATCACAATGTTGTAACAATAATGCATTTCAATCCGGGCTACGATGAAAACGACGATTAAAAGTTTTTTGCACTCTCTCGGCTTGGTCAAAAAGCAAAAAAGGTTTAAAGTCAAAATGATGACCAAAGCTTTGTAACTGAGCAACTCACATCATATTCCACTGCATTTATCATACTACAAAGTATGCAGTAATAGCCTTTTGTAACCAGTTGCTCTACAAGTCTGTCATCTCATCTCGCTCTATCATCTTTTTTAGCTCCATCACCATTTTTCAAAATACCAGTTTTTCGTCAACTTTCCCACTTGAGCACATGTCTAACCAAAGCCGGTCTCTCAAATCCTACAGCCTCGTTTTCTCTACGGAACAAAATCACAGGATTTCTGGATTTTAAACTTTACCCATTCATATTCCTCATCTGTATATAAACTCTATGAAAGTCTTGAGTCTTTTTCAATCCAACTGTGGTACACTGAAT
>JABASF010002487.1:0-14565 GCA_019776145.1 Harlomillsia oculata
AGTACAGGGCAGTATGTGGTTGCCATTGGTTACCTTACTTTTTAACACAGGGCAGTATTGACGGATAACTAAGTGTGGTTGTCTAGTTACCCTGTGCACAGCGGCTCACCTGCCGTGCGACATTTTCACCCACACTACCTAATATTTTATCTGAGTCAGACGGTCAGACCTATTCAAGTCATTTCATTTTAGTTCAAAGGACTTTCCACACTGCGATTTTTGATTGTAAATTGCAGCCGTCAAGACGAAGAAATGGGTGCCGTCATACTGTACCACTATTGTTAACTCGACGGGGACTGGAATTCCTGGGAGTTCTCTTCCCTGGAAACCTTTATTTCTTTTCGCGGCTGGGTTTCACAGCAGCACCAGCACCTAAAGCTCAAATAGCTCGTCCTAGTGATGAAATGTGGTGAACACGGGAACTTCTCCAGACTGCTCCGCTTTCTGCTACTCACTCACTCAATGTTCTACTATACATTCTAAAACACTGTGCTTTACAAAATTTCACAACTTCTATAAACCTTTCTACTTTATACCCCTTCATTCCCTTGAAACACAAGTGTACAAGTTCTACAAGCAGCAGTTGTAGTTGAAGTTGAAAAGGTTACGAAGGCGGAAAAGCACCTTTGTATTATTACGCTTCGCATACACCACTCACTAAAAGCAAAGAAAGTCAATCGACTACATTTCTCCAGAAACAACGAATACTGAACAATGCAAAAGTCAGCCTCTTACCATGAAAAATTGTTCCAGGAGTATAGAAACAGCAATATTATATTTACACTCAAGTTCCTATCCTAACTACAGATACTCGCAACTGAAACTCGAACATGTATGCATAATGCAACGAAAAACTCTACCACAGTACGTTTCTACGAAAACGAAACACCCAGGATGCAGAAGATGCCCTTTCATCGAACCTACTAGTGAAAGCTATACCGGAAAGACAATTCAAAAACAACTTTCACGGGCATTTTCTATTTTATGATCAGTTTCATGTGAAATACTTCCAAGAAAGCATCATCGATCCAAAAATTCACGCTCAACTTTCAATTTTGAAATTCAATAGTGCATAGCTTTCTCCATTTCAATTTTGTGCCTACTTTCACAAGACACAAAAGGGTAAATATATAGTAAATAATTTGATGGAAACAGAAAGTGTGAGCCACACTTGCACACGCTCTAATAGACCGGCTTCTGATAAATACCAAAAATATGTCAGCTCCAAACTCCCTCTGTCAGAACCACTTCCCTTGAGCCAGGATACACTACACAAGATTAGAGCTCATGAAGCTCGCCCTTCTATCTTCAATTTCAGCCGTGCCTACTTGCCTACACGAATACCGTCATCGTCATCGCATCGCCAACATCACATACAGGCCACACACATTTCAGAACAACCCACTTCATTCAAACATCTTCTTCCAAAGATGTGTGCTTAATCCTACAGATTTGAAGGAGTTTAAACTTAACCCCAGGTACACCACCATCGCCAGACTGTAAGAAAACACTTTATTAGCTAATAGCTAATACCGACTACTACTACCTACAGCTATCATGCATCTTTCAAAATTACAGTACAAGTCATGTTCATTCATTCAACCAAAGGGAAAATCAGCTCCCTATGTCACTACTTTACATCATAGAGTAAAATACCAATAGCGCAACCCTGTAATACTATTAGAAAAGTAATAATACTAATAATAAGCTAGTATCCTAGTATTAAACTATACACAATGCTTCCGCGCATTAATGAATTCACTTCAACTGTGTATTCACCTTACTATCATTCAGCTATACTGTAGTCGAATCATCTTCTCTATCCTCACCCCTCAACTTAATCATAGGAGCATGAATAACACAATTTCGAAGATTGGACCTTAAACTAAGCACTTACGTTGAATCATGAAACAACAGAAGAGACCTCAATTTGCGGTACACAATACACAAACTCAAAGGCTTTCAAGTCAAGAGAGGTTATAGTGAATGTGAAGAGAAGAGTTGTTAACACACAGCCAATGATTCAAGAGATCAACGGAAAAAAGTGAGGTTCAACTTCAAATGAATACGAAAGTTTCAGCTCCCCCAGACAGACTCTTTTTACTCTACTCACCTCATCAACTCACATACCTGCATCCGCACTGTATTCAACTACTTCACCGTAAGTACAGGAAAAAACATCCATTCCTGAACCTGTATTTTAGAAACTCTTCGGAACAGCAAATCTAATCCTATAAGTACACTCTGAATTTTTTTCCAGTGAGAAAAAGACGACAAAAGCCCTAGTGCATATTCTTGACTGACTGACTAGCCGAGATAAAGAAGAATGAGCCGCACAAGGCTTCTGTCTACTTCATTGACCACCTGATCGAACAGCCTCCAGAAGACTGAGAGAAACAGCATCCCTTCGCTTCGCCTTCTTGAGCTTCATGCTATTCTCCTGCTCTTTCAATCGTCTATCAAAATAATCACTCGGTGCATTAAAAGTCACTGCAGCTCGAGAACGCTCCGCAGCTGTGTAGTTTGGAGATAACAAACTAAATTTAGACAGCGAACCTTTTGCTTACATCACCTTACTTCACTTACATTCTATACTGTCATGAGCTCTGTTTCCTTCATGTCGTTCATGTTAGCCTAATTTCAAATGCAATTCAGTTCAAAAACAAGAAAGGAATAGAGAAACTAGTGCACCATACAAATTATAACGCTGCATTACCCTTTTCATTATCAGGACTTTTTTATTTTTAAGCTCTTGAACATTCTAATTTTACTATGCACTCAAATTCAGCAGCGATTGGTTACCATTCCCACTTTCTATAGGTTCATTTAAACGCGTCGAGCCATCACTCGTACCTACATTACAATCGGAAACTGCATCATGGGATTTGGTCCAAGCCACGATTTTAGGGGTTCAAAACAGCAACATCAACGTTCAAATTTCCGTTTGTATGAGATTGCTTTGCTACAAATCATATTCAGTGGGTTCAAATAAAATGTAAGCGTATCAAACTCCTCTGAAACTCAAACAACAGGAAAGAGACATCATGCCCATGTCGCCGATAAACATGAAGAGATAAGCAAAGAGCAAAGCAATCTTTCAACAAACTGTTCTTGCTGAAGCTGAACACCCAGAAGCAACGAACGGGTAATCAAATAACATTACTAGTTCTTTCTCACTCACAGTCTCACTCATCATCAACATGGCTATCTCCCATAATTCACTATAAAAGTTGACGGAGCACAAGAACACACATATCAAGAAAAACACTTTTCATTAAACATACATATAAAAACACGTGTGATAAATATAGATACCAAAACACGTCAAGAGAGAATCAAAAAGTGATACGCTTAAGTAAGATGCGGACTTGGAGACATGCGAATCATGACATACAAAATAGTACAAATCTTCTGCACCGCGCATGAAGCCGTACCGCTTCTCACCTAGTAAACACGTTTATCTCCGTCGTCCACATCAACCTTTGCCAAATAGAAAGTTACCTTCGCCAAAACAGTGCAGTTTCATCGTAAAAACCTATTTATATTTTTCATAGTCATGTCAATGGTTTACCAAACGCACATTGTGTTGCAAAATGTCTATTTGGTAATTCATTACGTTCGTTCCCTCTAAGTCCTACATCAGCCTTTCTTTGTACTTCATATTTTATACAACCTTCTGCAATAATTTACATTAATATTTTATTGCATAAAGTACACGAAAGTCTAGTCTTGTCTGTAATACCGTGTAGCCTCATCTCTCACCTAAAAATAATGCATAAACATCATTTCAAACACAAAAGACACCAATAAAGCAAACAACGACCCAAACGAAGCCATCACCATTTCCTTTCCAGTGAACTCTGCATTCAAGTTCCCCGACATTTCTACAGAACAAGCGGCTTATTTTTGTAACTAAAATGTAAATAGTCCCAAGGAAAAATGTCAGTGCTGTCTGTCTGGACATCACAATATAAAAAGGTGCTGAAGTTTGGTCTAAGCGGTCTAAGCCCCTTTCTTTTGTGCCTTGTTCGATATTTTTCTATATTTTCATGTTCCTCTGAGTATCCCTGAACCTGAAGCGTGGATTATAAAAAGAAGTTATTATCCCGATTCCAAACACACAAACATTTCGCACTTCTTGAGGCTTTTCATCCCAAGGTTTTCATGATTCAAAACTGCAACGGGATTAACATCATGACCGTAAACTTAAACATTTCAATTAAATGTAGACTAGACAGTGGGAAAATACATGGAGAGTGAAATAAGTACATCCACTTGTAAAAGTAGACCATAAATACTACTTTCACAAAACACGGAATCAAGAGAACTAGAACAAATATAAGGTGAAGTCCAGAAAGTCAATAATCGTAAATTAGGAATGGGGCACTTCATCAACCACCGTAATTGTGATGTCATTCTGAAGGTCGAATCATCACATCATCACATGGAATATGCAATGAAAATTAATGTAATACCAGTATCCCAGAAAACTCAGCGAACTCAAGGTGTTTGGCAATACTATTATGAAGAAGGAATGAGAAGAATCTAATTTCCGACTTTCTCTCCTCGAAACGTCGAAACTCGTATTCGTAACAGTTTCTTGGCACATTGTTTCTGAGTTTCTGGCTTAATGCTTAATAAAGTAAATGGTTTATTTATTAGCATTTACTTTGGAATATCCTGTAACGGAATTGATAAACAAAAATGGATTAACGGGGTAACCCAACACAATTTTGCAGAAACGTCATTCTTTTCTTTTGTCATTTTCTTTAAGCATGGCATAACACATTTCTAAATATAAACTTTTAGTAACGGTGTGTCATTTTTCGTATTAAACAAACTCCTATAAAGTGTATGCACTGCACATTGCATTTCACAGAGAACATCACACAATCATAACATGAATGCCAACTAAAAGGGTATAATTTACTGTGTCAGCAAAGTTTCCAGAATAAATAAGTTGGCGTCAAAAACCCTTCGACAACTTTAAATCTGAATAAATAAAACAAGACATTCGAGGATTCAAGGTTCGTTTGCCTCAACAACCGAAACTACCTGACAGTTTTAATTCTATAACCCTTCTGGGTTTAGGTTGCGCTGTTGAGAAACTTACCATTTCCATATTCTAATACTGGCTAGGCTGACTGGAAAGTTATACCAGTTGATGCACAAAAGGTATTACTTTCAAAATGTCTCACTTGTAATTGAATTGACGGTAAACCTTTACGCAGACGTCTGCCTCTCTGCCTTACTGTCGGTACTTATTCTACACCATTAGCTTAATGGGCTTGCTTAAAAGTGGTTTTAACAAAGTAACAGCATGCGTTGTGTAGGATCCAAGGATCCTTTAGTAAATGGTATTTTTGTCAGTAGACTATAGGAGAATCGGAACTAACTTACAACTACAACAGAAAGGAACTATATAACAAATAGACTTTCCTTTAAAAGGTGCCAAATGCTAACAATCATTTCAATTTTTGCTTCTCCTTGGCTATGGCTATGGAGGAGCTATGAAGTATAAGATTCCAGGACGCGTTCTGGAAACGCGTTAGATGACATGAAACACGAAACACGTTGAATCAATGTAATCATTCACATTTTCATTGACTACGAAATACAAAATGTGCACAGCGTACAGGAATACAATCATTGAGCTGTCTTGTCGTTGTCAGTTGTCACAAGGCAAAACGTGATAACGTAAAACGAACGTGGATTAGCAAGACTGCAACGATTAGATTGTTCAACCAAGCCACGATATTTTAAATGGTTCATGAATGAAATACGTTACAAAAGACTTGGCTTCACGTCTACAATATTAATAATACCGGATTTTAATTTAGTACTAATCGCCACTTCAATTACTTTAACTGGATTTATTTAAATTCAAACATCATTATTGTTGACTACATTAATAAATAGATTAGTTTTAGTCAGACTCAAGTGCGTGCTGTAAAAGTGAATTAATGGAGCTCATGCGATGAGCAAGCAATGATACTTCATAATCATGATGTTGCAAAATGAACTAGACTTGTGCTATGTTTTTCGTGATTCCAGAGACTGCCTGTTTGTATTTTCATTACTTTTTAGAAAATAATTATCATACTTGTGTTGCCTGAAAGGAACAAATTGCGGAAATGTATTTGGCATTTCCCAAAAAAGAAACTATAATTGGGCTGCTCTGTTATGCTGGAGTTGGACAAGGAGAACACGTTAGACTTTTGTCGCATTTTAAGCTTATGCAACTGTACATCCATTATGTTTAGGTTATATTATTTCAGCCGTTTTTCTTAAAGCCTATATTGCAACGTCAAATAAATGAATGTACAGATGCACTCCCAGATGAACTAGCATGTTTCAGCAATTTCCTTTAGGAACATCTGCAGGATTGTTGCTTACGCTGCTGCTCCCTTCTAACTTCCGTTGTCGTCGTTCCTTGCTCGTTCATGTTCACCTTGTTCAAATTCCAACAAGGCCTTCTAGCAATAACACTAATTCTGCCACTGTCTAGCAATGAAAAAGGTTACTGAAGTACCTAGTTACAGAGTTACTCGGACATAACAAATAAGAAAAATTACGAATTAATAATCGTTATTGAATTTTGCATGCCTCATTGAATGAGTAAACAATGTTGCAGAGTGTACTAAACTAAGGTACTAATGTTGTTCCATACAAAATATTTAAACAAGTGAGCATATTACTCATACCTAAGATATGATGTCAGACTTTTACATTAAAGCTACAGAAAACCTGTCCTAAATTCATATTAGCAGCAAGTGATTGTAACACAAGTGCAACAAATGGGCCCTTTACGACCACGGTCTCACAAGATCAGCAAATGAAAAGTAGTCCAAACCTTGAGGGCTCGTCTTCAAGACCATTGAAATGCTAAACTATTAGGGAAATACTTGAAATACGTGAACAGCTACACAGTTCGTCTCCTCATGTAGTCGTATCGTAGAGCAAAAAAATGCTAAAAGGTATTTATGACGAACACAACACTGAGCTCATGATTTAAATGTTTGTCACAAAAAGAGCACACACAAAAGCACACAGGTGCATTGCAAAACATGACCATGACTTTTTTTGAAACTCGGGAATTTTTGCAGGATAAAAGGATTAAAACAATTGTAAAGAACCTTTACTTTAGTTAGCTACTAGATCACATGAACAATCAAGATAACGAGGGCAACTGAAGCAACCTACAATTCATAGTTTTTAACGTCACTTGTGCCGTTGTGCTGGCTCTGGTGTTCATTGGATTGATTCTATATTCTATAGTATAAGTTGACCACGTTGGCCCCTACACAGTCAGTGAGTCAGGCATATCTTTAAAGAACGCATTACATTACATCATATCATTTCAATATTAACATTTTTCTCCAGCGTGCAAGTGAGCGTTCCAAGGAGAACCATTGGACGTGAGACTTCGTACAAAAAATTCTGCATTAACGCTCTTCCTTTGTGCGTACATTTATTCGCTGACGTCCTCGCGATTCTTTATTATCCTTATCCTTACCGCATCTCTATAAAGTTTTAGCAGAAGCAGAGCACAGCAGAGTGAATCTTACATGGCAAATATAGAAAGATTGCAAAACGCAACACTTTGCTTGCTTTTCATTTCAGCCCTACGCTTGCGGATCAAGATTTACTCATATTATATCCGCTTTGATGCATGAACTCATCGAAGCATTGCTTTAGTGAGTAAACAGTTTCCTGCTGAACTAGAGCCCGTATTAGGTATCATCCTAGCATTTTTAGTTGGTTACGTCAATGAATTCCAAGAATCCGGAAAGTCGGGAGTATAATGACTGGCCAAAGATTTGCAAAAAATGACAAACATTGGACGAGACAAAGTATTATAATACCATCCTGTATTCATATTTCACTTTGTCACTTGTGTGGCGTGATTTCTTTATGCTGAAAATTGCATGCGAGGAAACTTGTCAACAACCTTTATGATGTACATGTACAGCTACTGGGTAATCTAAAGAGGAAAAATGATGGCGACCTTTGACACCGTATTGTGGACTCCCACGCTATGCACCATCCAATGCACGGTATCGCAATAAACTGAGTTGGTCTGGGCAAACAGTTTAGTTTAAACCAAAGCATGACATCATCAAAATTCCCCTGTGACTTGCCTTGCTGGTGTGAAATCACAGCAAGAGTAATCATAAAGTCTGCTCGACTACTTCCAACTTCAAATCGGCAAAGTTGAAACACGAGCTTTCGACTTTCGATAACAACTATAGCAAAGCAAAAAGCAACGGCAAGAGTTGAGAATGAATAAATTGTATTTTTGTATTACATTCATGGTATGGTAATGGTATAGTGGTCTAGTGGTATGGTTAGCGCTTCTTGGAAACCCAAGTTGTTGTAGAATGAATAGAATTGATTATTGAATTGATTGCGACTGTCGTGTGTACAAATACAATGTCAAAAACAGCAAGAGCCCAAAGAAGTAATAAAGTTGTACTTTTAGAATGACATGACCCACAGTTTCGCTCTTTTGCAGGAGTTTTCAGTCGTAAATGAAACGGCTGGTAATGCAAAAATAATGAAAGTTACCGGTCCTGCGGACTGTGCCGTACGAATACCCGGGTTTAAAAGCTATTTAAAGTAACGGTAAAAACGGCGACACCGAGTGCGACAACAAACCTATATGCATTTACTATAATATTTAATAAAATGTCAAAAAATTAAATACTTACATCGTCACCCCCGATGCCTCGTGTGGAGTGCGCTAAGCAAATTACAGTGACCAGAACAATGTACAACAGTCTTCTACTTTGTGCCATTTTTCTACTGAATATGGTTACAAACTTGAGAGTTCAAAGCTTGTTAAACAGAAAGAGGGAATATCAGTGGATGTGAAGACGATGCGACTCACTATTTGCAAATAAAATTGGGTTGCATGAAATGATTAAATCATTCAGAATTTCTTATTCAGTTGACTCGTTGACAAAAGCACAATAAAATAAGTATAGCAGTTATTTAAAATGTGGGTCGGACGAATTCCACTTTGTATAGCTGAAGATTGAAGAGCACAACAGACAGAGCAATCAGCTCAGGAGACGAGCCAATGACAACAAGTTTCAATAGTCACATAACTGCATATAAGCACCACCACAAAGGAAACTTGCTCAGATAATTGTGGGACTGATAAGTGGTCGATGACAAAATCAACCAACGAAGTGAAAGATCCTTTTGATTCAGGTGACAATGGGTTCCTCGCTTTTAATTCCGCTTGGCACAATCAATGTCAACTATAAAGTTACAACGTCACGATCTGACCATTCGATCTCAAATGGAGGACACAATAATCCACTTCAAAGGAATTCGAATGGTTCCAAAGCAGCACTCAGCACAACCACCAAAAAATGTGTGTCGTTATTTTTTCTATCTTCCAAGTTCCAAGTAAACATTCACAGCAAACATGATCCGAAAACGATGTTCCAGTCCCTATACAAAGAGAACAAAAGTAAAAAAAAATGAGTTTCAACTTTCATATCAGCATATTAGAATTCTAAAACTGAAAAGATAATCTAGTTTCTTAACTATCAAGTCAATAAACTACCAACTACCACGCTATAATTTATAAAACTTCGAACGACCATCATTAAAAATTAAAACCACAACACTCGCATGTAAAATCAGAACCATTTAAAACACAAACCTCTAACTCTAATAATCATAAAACGCAATCGTTTAGCAATCCTGAACACTGGAATAAAATCTAACGAACCGACAAGGAAATGGAATATAACTTTTTTTAAAACGATTTTTTAAATTGCTCAAATGCACACGGCACATGTACAAAACCAAAGTAAATATCATTTTATGAATAAATTAAGTTTACTTACCAAATATACGGAAACTCTCCAAGGAAGGTAATTTGATAAAGTCCAAGTTGGAAATCAAAAGGTTCACATTTGCTTTAAAACCACCATTTACTTACTTTGAAGAAATTGAAAAATTAACACTTGGATGGATCTTCCAAACCACAAAATGATTTCCGTACAAAAAAAAACAACACGGCAACTAAAATGTATTTAAAATGCGTATTTTATTCCCAATTTCCACTCGGAAGCTGCCGAAAAGTAAAATTGACACTCGAGTATATTCGTTCAAAAGTTGTTTTTAAAAAAACGAAAGGAGACTAAAAATTGTATTTTAAATTGTGGGTGGGAGAGCGCAAGAAACGGAGAGCCACTGTGATCAGGCCAACGCCATACTTGTGACTGAAGGCTTGCGTTTTTGGGGCTTGCCTGTTTCTGATTCAGAGTCTGCCTGCTATAGGAAAAAGGTCTGGCTGTGCCGTGCCGCCCATGCTTTTGGAACTAACACAGCCTTTTCTATTGATTCACTTCTTCATTCACATTGGAGATTTTTGGTGAAACTGTTCTGTGAAGAAGGAATCTTCTCTGCTACAGCACAGAATGCGACGACCGTCGACGACGACGACTCCGTATAGTAAATACAGGATACACAAGCAAAGCAGACCGTCGACGTCGACGGCTTTACAAGCCTTTGACTCCTATAAAGGTTGGATCCTGAAAGTCTTTCTCCGTTTTATAATGGGAATGCAATGGGAAAAGCTGTAGTATGAGACCTATGAGATTGAGAAGTGTACAAAAGGATGAGGATTTGGATTGCACTCTCTTCAACTTTTGAACGAAAGCAAGTTAAGCTGGAGCCGGAGCACTGAGATTTTCAAATACACGAAAATTCAGTATATTCTGAGAGTTGAGCTTTTGGTATTGCGTGGTTGGGTTGGGTGCTCGTCTTTAGGTTTGGGTGCTGGTTTTGGTACGTGTGCTCTTTGGTCGCGGCTGACTCTCTCACGGTCGTCTTATAAATCGAAAAAGAGGCACGGTAGTTGACAGACAAGACATGCACTAATGCAAATGCACATGGATCTTGATGTCGCGTTTTTGGGCAATGATATGATCATGATCATCGTCGAATTTGTGAGTGTTTGCTCTCCTTGCTTGGTCACCTTCATTAAATGGCAATGCAATGTGACAATGTGAGATTATTGCATTTGAGACAGACAGTCTGCATGATTTTTATCATAGCACTTTTATACGTTGATTGCATTGCATTCGCATTTCTCATTTTTTCAAGGTTTCTTGTTCTTTCTTTGCACAACAACCCTTAAATGTGTATGCAAACACTAAACA
This sequence comes from Harlomillsia oculata, assembly GCA_019776145.1. Classification (NCBI taxonomy): domain Eukaryota; kingdom Metazoa; phylum Arthropoda; class Collembola; order Entomobryomorpha; family Oncopoduridae; genus Harlomillsia; species Harlomillsia oculata. The sequence goes on from JABASF010002487.1 coordinate 11,184, forward strand.
CAACATTGACAAGGAGTAGAAATTCCAAATGTGGCATTCACATCTTGTCAGCGTTGGTCACTTACGAGATTTGTGACATGACATGGACTGCTAAAATAGAAGACCATAGCATACTCTTAACTGCATGTTGTACACTCTGGTAATTTCATCGTTGCATGCATTTTTTGCACTTTATTTGTGCGTGATCATGATCAGAAACGTTGCACCTAATTGCCTACTTGAAGAAGAGAGTCGGAAAATCATGGCTTCATGACAATGTCAAATGAAATGTCATTTTAAAGAATTTCTCATCTTATCGTATACCGTGTCATGAATTAAGATTGAAAGATTAAGTTAACAATGAACTCTAACCTCTGTAATGAAAGTTTGCTGATGATAATGGAATGGTCGAATGGTGGTGCATGTTTAAAAGAGATATTGGTTGAAGATTGGATCTTTTTCAAATGTGAATTTAATTTATGTAAATGTTTATATGCAAAGTAAGCTGTAAGTGTAAGCAACTCCTACAGTATTCTGCAGCCTGCAGCCTGCTTTTGCTTCATTCTCATTCTCATCTGAAGATGTTGGTTTAAACTAACCTAAAGGGTGAATAAATTGACGGAGACATGTGTGATATTTCTACTTCTTTGAGCATTCAGTCACAAAAAGTTATTGGTCAACTTTGCCATTCCATTAGCCATGCAATACAAACTGCGTGGGAGTGAACTCGTGACTATGACCCTTGACACTTGAACACAACGGTAAAGAATACTATACATCTATCATTCTATGTAAAACGAATACGAGTTTCATGTCATGCTAATAATACGAAAGGTGTGGTATTAAGTGGGGAGATAGAAGATTTTGATTGCGTGATATACCTGATTTTCTGTACATTCAGAATTCAAATTGTCTTCTTAGAATGTCTTGAGAAACACGTAGGAATATAGATTGAGATTGAGGCAGGCATTAATTCACGTAATCCCAAACTATAGACACTGCGAATCTTGGATAGTGGATATGGAATGAAAAAAGTTTGGAAGATGTTTCTCAGTCCACAACGATCCAAAAGTTGAGTGTTAGTGTTGGAATGGCATGAGAAAGGAATGTTGACGGTAAAAGTTGTACAGCCTGTAAATCAAATTCAGCAAATTGTGATGAAGTTGCGAATTCGCTGGAAGGAAGCTTCCACATGGTTAACTTGCATCCGTCAACCGGTAATGACGTAAAGAGGTACATAACACAAACATTTCGTAGAAGTCGTTAAGAATGAAAAGTGGGACGGTGCGGCACAGAAACAAAGGATGCAAACGTCAATTCGTGATAAACCCCAGGTGTCACACGGGCTATTTATTTAAATTGGGCTCAAAGCTTCGTACTTTCATATACATGCGAGAAAAACCAAATGGCTCTTATTATACAGAAATAGTATAATGTTGTTCAATTTTCAAATTCCGCTATGATTATATAAGTAGCAGAGAGCTAAGCTAACCATAAATTCATTTTGCAAAAAGGTCATCTTCGGTATTCGTCGCTTCAAAAAGGTTTGAACCTAGAATACACACAAATTCTACGTGTGCTTTCACTTTTCTTTCCGTAGCTCTTAATGAGTTGAAGCAACGATTCTTTAAAGAACTCTTCTGGGGAGGAGGTACACGCTTTTTTAATCTTCGACCGCCCATGGAAAACGGGATCTGGGGCAAACAGCGACAATGCGCAAACTCAAGCAAAGCAATAACACAAAGCAAAAACGGTTTCAAAACATACTGCAAGCCTGCAACTGACTATACATGCATAGTACGGAATAAAAATTAATTTTCTCTCTTTCATGTGAACATCCCACGCACAAACCCACAGGTCACGTAGTCTAAAAATGTGTAAGAAAAATTTCGGATATTAAGACACGACGGGCATGGGCAGCTACAAAAGTAAGTTGAGGTAACTGCTTTGATATGCTAATGCTGCGTCATGCTTTCCTTAGATTTTTTGCCGAGTGCCAGTGTTTAAAGCTAACTTTGAATTTTTTCTGAAACTCTACTCGTGTTCATGGAAAAATGTTTCCTACTTCAATTTCTGCTGACTCCTTTCAAGGTCCTAAATCGGAGGAATGTTTCATGAACATATAACATGCATATGCATCCGATGCATGCATGTCTTTAGGAGCTTTGCGTGTGCACACAACAGTCGACTTCTTAAGATCCTGTGTACTTTTTCAAGGAAGGAGTTGAGTTGTCGGCTTTTGTTCCAAAAAGGTTGAATCATAGGTCTGTCTCGGTGAATTCAAGGAGCTTCAAATGGTGTTGCTTTACATCTTGTTTCCTTCCAGCGTTCCAAGTTCCAGCTGGCTTCGATATAGCTATCCGCCTCACTTTCACTATCTTGATTTCCAGCATAAAAAGTAGGTAAAATATGCACGTAAACAAGAACAATAATGTAGCCACAAAAAGTTCTTGTTGCAAGAAAATGGCTTTTCCTTTGTACTTCTGGTGTTCTGGTATGGCAGTTGAAATGACAATGCAGCAAAGATGCAATGAAATTCGAAAAGAAACGTCGGAATGGAATGTGTAGGTATGTGTTTAAAAGTGAAAACATGCAACATACCTAAACCAAACCCAAGTTTCACCTTTGAACTTTGTCAAACAGACTTGTGAAGCTCATTATGCTATAAATGTAAGATGCACGCTGTCTATCTCTTGTTGATCCTATACAAAAATGAAACTAAACTGTAGCAAAGACCACCAGTTTAGCGCTTTTCTAGTAGTTTTAATATATTTATTTCACTATTATAAAGTTATCGTTACCTTAACTAAAAAAAATTCAGGAGATTCGTGATGTTTCAAAAAGTACAGCGTTGAAATAATAGTTAAATCCAGTTAAGCGTTTACACAACTGAAATTGAACATAACTTGTATCGGTAACGTAAAAAAGTACTCTTCCATAAATGTGTACAATTTTAAACTCTCAATTCTCAATATATCATGTCCACAATTTTTGGCTCAATATTACTGCGTGCTTCAGTTTTCAATTGATTTTAATTATGTCATACATTATTTTTATTAGTTTAGGAAGTGTTAAGTGGTACTTTCAACAATTCCACAACTATATAAACGTTTACTCACAATCAGCATATTTATATTAACCATTTCTTTGTGACACTTCTACATGTTTGACTACGCAAAGAAGGTAATCTTCATTTCTTAATGCAGGTCATTTTTCTTAAAATAATGAATACAATAATCATTTTTTCAATCGATACTTGTACACCAACAAATACGCATGAAAGGATAATTGCAACATTCGGGTTAGGGTATCTGTTTTGACGGTGGTTGTAGGTTAAGAATATTAACTAGGAGTTGATCCCGAGTGCTATTTCGATCCAGCGAAATCACTGTTATTTCCAATT
>JABASF010002488.1:0-14550 GCA_019776145.1 Harlomillsia oculata
ACTTAGCGTATACTACGACGATGACGTGAAAAACTTTTTTTCTTTCAAATAAAGGGTCTCTCTTTCCCTTTCTCTTAACATTTTCCATCTCAAGTCTCGTTTGACAGTTTCTCTCTGTCTTCGTCGTCAAACATAAAGCAATTCATAATAATACTATATTATAGTATAGTGTTCTATGTGCTTTAGTATGCTTAACATGCAACACTTTTCTTCCAACAACATAACAGCCAACCAACCCAAAAAACATACCTCAGACTACAAAATCATGTTTACAAAAAAATCTGAGACTATATAAAGGCTTTGCTGCCTCACAGGTTCATATCCCATCAGGAAGTAAACGTACAAGGCTTTTATAGAATATTCCATCTTTTAATACACAGTTTTCGTTTTCTTATATTTCCCCTGAACAACATCATAAAACAGTAAAGACGTACAAGTACCGTACGTTCAACCAACTTCCCTTCACACGTCATTATACCAGCATCGATCCAAGAATACTTTATTTTTATCAGTTTTATTTATTATACTGGGAAAAGCGACACTATCGCATGAAAAATAGTAGTCAACAACAGCACGCACATGAATAATCGTCTAATCGTATGCATTTTAATACTATACGAAGACAAATGAATCCACTGATTTTCGTTCTTTTAAACACATTCTGAACCTTTTATCCACTTTCAATTTCTTTTGTTTTTATAATTTGCCCCTTTGAAGGAATCTGTCTGCTTTCTTCAATGCGTTTTACTTTTGAAACCATGTCGTAATTGCAGTTGACTACGGTTCCTTATTACAACGTGAGCAAGTTTATTATTGACTCATTCCCGAAAACCCAAACTTTCGTATTTATTTCCACGGATTTTAATTTCTTCGCAACCCATCTTGATTTACCCTTAAATGTCTTAAGTTAGGTTAGGTTAGGTTAGGTCATTCCAAAATTAATGACATGCCCAAAAGACATCATCGACGCGACTACATGGCATGAGCTTTTCTTTACGTTTATTATCTGTAGTTCCTCGCAGCTTTAGTTCGGAATGCGAATAATATGCGGAATAAATCGCATTTCCACTTAAACGGTAAGGTACTCATAAAATCTGCTTGTTCAGGTTATTATATTATATTTTTCTTTGCTGTTCGTGTTTTACACTATAAAACAATGCAGAATTGTAGTGTGTGGTACGAAAAATACAATAATTTGCAGACACCATGATCGTATACTCTAAAGGACGTGCATTAACCCATGTGAGGCCAACAAGCACTAAAAAGTCATTTTAAGATGCCATCATGTCCCCGAGAAGTTCGTTGGCTCTAGAAATTTGGGTATTCTAAAAAGACAAATATGTGAATTATGAAATGCAAAGGCTTATTTCTCGGCGAACGCTTAACAGAAATTATTCCTAAAATGATTGTTTATAACTTATAAAGTAAGAATTTTGCATTGCTGGATTTTATGTAGTTAATGGATTGGTGTGTACTACATAAGCACAAGATGGGGAATGACAGTGAAGGGATGGCATGATGATGATGATGAGCTTTTCCACCTTCGTCTGACATACCCTTTTGTATTGTAAGAATTTGAGAGGAGACAAAGTGTGAAAACAGTGGTGCAGATAGCGTGAATTTTTCCCTTGAGCCGCAATAAATGAGATTCTGTCGGGATTTTCAAGAACAAGCAAGTTTTCATCATTCTTCTCTTTTTGCCCTTTGGAAAGTAGAAACATCATGATTATTGTATTATTATTGTACACATTTTTTGTAATTTGACCTCGGCATCCGCTCGCTTTTTTGATACCACATGTTGGTTTTCTAAAGAAGGAGCATTATAATCTGAAATTTTTTGTATACTTCTTCGTCGCAATAAGAATTGTGCGATATGATTATACGATGACAGTGTGCGTGCAATGGTTTTAATTTGAAAAACAAGCTAAATCTCCACAATCTGCGCAATTGTTGGAAGTTCATATTCACGGCAGATGCATAAATATATGACTTTGCGATTACGAAGGAACCAACAACGTCTTGTTCTTGTAGTAGAAGAAGTCGAAGATTTCTTAAAGGAGGAATTTACATTTTAAAAACAGATTAAAAACAGAATGTCAAGTCTAAATTGTGAATTATCACTTTTATAAATAAAAGACTAACGCTGTACAACTAACCTGTACAAATATAGTCTGCTGCTCTAAATCTGTCGTTACAGACTGTAGTAAGAAAATAATGATGGGCATGACAAGACGAAGCGTGGGTCCGATTATAGAAGAATCATTACAATTGCTAGAGTTTTAGATGCCAAAAAAGCGGCACAATCAACGAACTAATAAAAGTCCTCATCATTTCTCATCGGAGGAGTTCGTTTCCTCTCTTCTTCTTTTTTGGCTGCTTTTCCCAAAAAAGTGATCCTGGTGGTCCATCCGACACCACAACAGAGTTATGTTATGTTATGTTATGCTAGTCCAGTTTCCAGTTTGGCTCTTGTTGCGTTTTTTTGGTTTAAGTCTAAGAGAATTGTATTAATGTTGCAGTAGCGTAGACAGTACAACTAACACTAACACTCTTGCATTGTGTGTTTCTTTCATAATGTAATATACACGTTAATACAAAAAAAAGACTGTACGTGATGCCGTCCAAAAGTTATCTTGGAGTGAAGATCAATTGAAGTTTTGGGCACAACAGAAACACTTCGTCAAGCCTTTGTGCACTGCACACACTAAAGATAAATCTGGTCAAAGGTTTTACTACCTGAGTCCATTCCATTGCGGTTTTTATGTATCTATGGGATGATGGGGGATATATGGTTGCATGAACTGAACTTCCTGAGACAATTCGTCAGGCATGTGCAAACAGAAAGGCAACTTTACTAAAAGTCGAAAGCAAGAAAAACGAAGATGCATGTTGACAAGGAGGAGTAGTAGTATCATAGGAATGGGTGCTTCTGCCTCTTTCAGCTTCTCTCCTGACAACATCAACCATTTTATTACATTCGCTACAACTCTTTCGTTAACGTAGACGTTAACGAAACTACCGCTGGCTTCTCTCATGCCGCCGCTCCTGTTTGGTCATACAACAATCACATCACAATCCACTCTTTTTTTACATTTTCATTTCATTTCTTTGTATCTCCTTCTTGTCGTCTTATCTTCATTTTCTTTTGCTATGGTCGCTTATTCGTCTTTGACGGAACGCAAAAAATGCATTAAACTGTTTTTTTAAATTTGAATCTCAGAACTGAAACCCAGAAATGCAAAATGTTTATTTTTGCACTGCAAAAATTAAATATATGTGATTCATTGGTCCTGTGATGGTTGTGGCACTTTTCCTGTTTGTCTCCACTTTGTACTATTGTCCTATGGTGTATTTATGACGTGTTTCATACATAGCAAATTACTCAGTCAGTACACAACAAAGCATTGAGTATAGGCCCATGTTGTGCAATATGTGCAAATGGATAAACAATGCAAATCAACCAAAAAATCTCAGCAAAATGTGTCCTACGCGCATTACACATGTGGAAGTGGATAAAGAGAGAGAGAAAATACGGACGAATTGTTTATGAACTGCGGGAAATGCGCTATGAGTCTATGAGAGACAACAATGTCATTGAGCTCTGTTTATGCTGTAATAAGTCGTTGTATTGTCTCATTTTGGAAGGAGTGGAGAGTTGCACTGTTCAGGTTCAGGTTCAATAATGATGAAAACGGTTGAATATGAATGACTTGTTTATGAAGATACTGTTCAGTGTGCATTATCGTTTTCTCTATTCTCAACGGTATTGTTTATAAGCCTACACGTATATTTCGACGGTATCGAAGTCAGCTACAGAAAACAAAACAGTTGTGTACACATTACACTACTATTTATTTTGGAAGATTGAAAGATGAAAACAGGGAATTCTTTATTTCTTTTTAGTAAATAGTAATTTTAATTTGAAGAACCAAAGAAGTTGTTTTGCTACTGTATTAAATGATGTTTTCTTTCGTCCGACCCACTTTGAGAAAGGATTTTATTTACTTATTTAGTGCAACTTTGAGTTTTCTACTCAAAGCTTTGTTTAGTAAGAACGCAAATTTAAAATTCTCATTTCAAAAAAGTCGTCGCTGTGTTTCGCTATTTCATTTTTGATAATTAACATATAGTACGCATATTATGCAATTCAGGGTACATATAGCTTAATTTTAATCCTGAAGCAATTTCAAAAACTATGTGGTTCATTGTTTATACGGGAAATACACTAGATAGGGAATTTACACAGGAATGACGATTTTTTGAATTTGGAAGCGTACATATAGAGTTAAAGGTGAAGACCCTGTAATCTGTATAAGTTATATAAATGTTGTAGTTGTGTAGTGTTTTTCTGTTGGATAAGTCGGACTGGACGAATGAAGTTGAGAGACCGCATTTGCATCCACACTGAAAGACAGCTCTCAGCATTTATTTACACGAACAGATTTCTCCCTATGTTTACAAGGACGAGATGGGGTTCCCGAGAAAATATTTCTCAGAGGCGAGGCAGTAAAGATAAACAAGCAGTTTACTAGTTTCCAGGCCGAACAAACTGAAGCAGTGAGGTTTTGAGAGTTGGAGTTGGAGTTGGAGAAGAAGAAGAGAAACGTTTCGTTGTTTAAAAATATAAAGGGGAAGTGAAGGAAATGCGAGCAGACAGCAGAGTACCGACTTAATAGAGAGGACAAGGCAAAAAGGATGTTTGGTCGTGGTGGGGTGCATAGTGCATTCTCGAAGACATTTGTGAAAACGGCGTTAGATTGCTTGTGTTGGACTGGAGAGGTAGACTGAGATTGAGATGCCTGAGAAACATTGGAAAGCCCCGGGAGTCAGTCAGTCAGTCAGTCAGTGGAACCGGGCTTTTTGCTGGAGGAGAAGAGACAGCTTTTGGATCTTGGACATTATGAAAGCTCTGGAGAACCTGGAATGGATCGGAATGGAATGGCTGGCTGGTGATGGTGTGTCGTGGTGGTGTGTATTGCATTAGTTAATGGTGGGAGGATGAAAGCAGTATTCTGTGACAACATAAAGTCAAGTTGCTTTTGTTAGTAGTAGCCAAGTAAAAGTATTATATGTGCAAGGTAGAAGGACGAGTATGTCACGATGAGATGACGGTAGACAGGAAAGACCACACCACAAAGACGGTAGTTACACTCTGACATGGATGGGAATGGACGGTGAGACGTGGACTCGGACCCGACGACGACACAATTGCTTGCTCTCACTCAGTTAAAGTGGAGATAGACAGTCTTGAAGAGAAAGGGAGGATGTTCACTTGGAAAGAGAGAATCTCACAATCAGTATCGATACAATGAATCGACTGGACCATCAAGTCTGACCCTCGAGAATAATCTGTACAATCAGTGGAAGCATGTGAATCGACCAGTTGATGACGGTGAATCAGATTACCAAGCTCTCCGAAACTCGGGGCTTCGTCTCCTTTAGTAGCATCGTTATCTCCTTTACTATCTCTGCTGTGGCTTTCGCGTTGGTTTATTTTTTTGCAAATTCAGCAAACAGTTTACTTCGACAAATAAATGCCCACTCACATTTTCAAAGAGCTGGCTGTTCCAAATGACCCTGCTCCTACAATAATTTACTCTTGTATGCCTTTTGCCATTCCACCCTACACTCTTCCGCTATTCCCACTTGCTCCATTTCCGTCTCAGCTGGTGTCATTGCCAATCATCTCCTTGTTCTCTTCCTCTCCTTCTTCTCCTCCTTTCTTTCCTTTCCTTCCAATGTCCCTTCCTTTACACTCAATTTATATACTACCCTTTCCTATTGTGTATACTACAGCCTACAGCACACAACAACACAATCAAGTCGAGCACCTTTCACCTCTCGAATCTTGGAAAGAACTCAAACCAAGCCTTCCTTCCAAATTTCAGCATAACCTAACTTGTGCTTTTAAAACACATTCATTGCACCTATAGTATACACATTGCATTCCCATGCATTCCCATGCGAGTGTTTTGTATAATAAACCGTGTAAAAGGAAATTGCCCGCAAAGTGGCATTTTACAGATAAACACAGCCGAGTAAACGAGTCGCAGCCAGCAATCTCTTCTGGGAACAAGATCTTTAGAAGATTAGCGTATAGAAAGCTGGTATAGAAAAAGCCGGCACATGTCTTAATGCACATACCGGCTCCGCGTTGTTGAGTCACATGGCTCTTGCAGACATTTAGTGTCAGTCAGTTGTTGCCTAAATTGTAACCATCATTTCATCCCAATTCCAAGTGAAACGAGGGTGTCGCGTGACAGAGGGAAAGCCGAGAAAAACAGAGATTCTTACTACGCGTATTTGCAAAGCTGAAAGCAATGAGGAGAAAGTCAAAGTGAATGAGTACTCACCGTGGCAGAAACAAAAGTAAGTGGTGCAGGTTTTACAAGCCTTCGCCAAGAAGAAAGTGTTGGTGAAAAGGTGAACCGCAAAAGAACTTGAAAAACCTCAGTCACTAGGCCTGTTGAGTGCTACCTAATCAAAAAAGACTACAAGGGAAACTATCAATGTGACATTGTTTTGTATTGAAGAAATTATGGAAAACTTAAATGGGACTTTTCACTGAACCATTATCCCCTTTTTCGAGTATAGAATTGTATTGTGCGATAATGATGGGATAAGCACAATGTCAACGACAGAAATTTGCGATTGTGCATTATTAACGTGACACGACAAAGAGACGACGACAACACGAATTAAGTACGTTATTTAATATATTTGGCACACGACGATACGCTTTGGGATCCTTATTCATGAAATTGGAGGAAAGGATGGATGACGACGATGATGATGGTGATAATACGTTACAAGTTACAACTACAGGGTTTTGTAATAGTAAAAAAACGATGCGATGGTGTGATGATGATGAGGAAGATGAGGATGATGCTAAAAACGTTACTAGGAGCGTGCAGCTTGAAAACAGATTGAGGAATGAAAAGCAATCTCCAGCCAGCAGCTCATAATAAACAAAAATAATACGGGCTCCACTCTTTTCCCACTCTTCGCTTTAATTGCCACTGAGTATCGATCGTTCAAAACATGCCTCGTCGTAATCTTCCATGTACTTGGGTGATAACATTTATATACTGACGTATGAAGTTTGTCTAAAAATGTTTTCCTAATCGATTCATTCTCTCTCTCACTCTCACTAACTCTTATTAGTCACTCTGTTTTCTCCCTTTAGTCATTTTGGACAGAAACCCAACAAGCAATAAAAGGAAAAGGACGAGGACGACTGGAAAACGAGACTCACAGAAAAGAGGAGCAGAGACAAAAACGACTTGCTACGTTGCTACTTGTGGTAAGTACGCCTACTAAACAAGTCTACCGCTAACTTACTTTTGTAGATAGTTATAAGTTTAACTTGTACACTTGCACTTTTCTCTTTGTAGAAATGTCTACTATTTGTGTGCATAAACGTATAAAGCTTATAGCCAGCATTTACAAGGAAATACTGTCTGTGTGTTGTGTGATGATGATGTGGGGCTTGGAGCACCTCTTCGACAAACTTCCCTGTTGTTATTGTTAGGGGTGCATCCTCGTCGTCAACCGATTTGTACTCTCCTTCCCGTTCATCCTCTAGTAGTATATATTCGGTATTCCTTGTGAGTGTAAAGTGTAAGTGTAACGTCCGTCGAACTAACAACATCCACATGCTCTTCAATTGATGCCAACTTCCCTTTTCCCGTCGTCTTCGTCTTGCCATCCTTTTTTCTAATGCTACTTCAAACTTCATGCTTTTTCGGATCTACTGTCTTTAATACACTGCACCGAACACAGAACTTTCCGGGTTTTGTTTACTTTTGCATGAATGTTGTTCTTTATTTCCTGCTCATTCGCGTGTGACTCAACAACCTTCACAAGCCGGGCAGTTATTCTTATTCCAATATGCAATTGTGTACTATATAATACTAAATCGAAAGGAACGCTGTAATAGACGCATTTTTAATCAACCTTCTTTTTGATACATAGAAATATCCAGATATAAGGACTAAAGATTTTAAGAAAAATATTCAAGTCCTCCAGAAAATAAGTTTATACATGCAACTGTACAGATTTTTCATGTTCAAGAATGCAGCAAGATGATAAAGAAAAGATTATTATATATTCTTCTGAGTCTGATGAGATGACTCAACTTCATTCAAAGAAAATGAGCAAAAATTGCCACACTAAAGGTCTTCATCTGTTAATGTCAGTGCTAATATAAAGCCGCAAATGCAATTTTCCCTCCCTCGCTTTCAAGATTGTCAAACTTATTAAAGAGAAAAGCTACAAAAAAATCTTGGTAGCAGCGAAAAGCGATGTCATTAAGAATGCATGATGTGGAAGCAATCGTACGTAGCACTAGTACAAAAGTAAAAGTAATATAACTTTTAGACGAGTGAGTACGTTTAAGAAAGAATGGATAAGAAGGAGGGAAAAGTCGAGGTTGATCTTCCCACATGAAGTGAGCATATAGTGACGAGCTATTTAGCAACTTGCGAAAGCGGAAATTACTTTACTGTCTCAAGTCCATTCAAACTTTTTTTTCGTAAATGACATTGCTCATTTCTATGCTTCTTTTTATTTGGTACTAACCTCACATATACATTCAAGCTACGGCGGGTTCCGTTCCGTGTGAATGGATTTTTCATTTTCAAGAGAAAAGGAAAAAAATCCCAAATTGAAGTCCCGTATTACTTAAAAACTGCAATTCCCGAATTCATGCACAGCGTTCGCTGAAAACGCAACGGGGTAATGTGGGAACACACTCATGATTAAGATTGCCGATTGGCACAATTCACGATGGAATGTGATTTTGATGAGACGCTAAACGGTGAGCTATAAGATTTCTGATTTGCGATTATGGCTGCATGATTCAGTATAATCCAAGATTGACAAACAAGATTAACATTTTTAAGACAACAGTAATTTTTGGAATTTTGTCCAATGATGCAAATTATTCAAATAGGCCGAAATTATACATTAAACTGTTTGACATTGGAATCCTAGTTAACAGTTTACATTGTCTTTGCCGTGTCATATTGGATGTCATAAATCATAAATTATGGGAGCTATTATTTATTCACTATATGACCGACGCCTATGAATATTTTTCAACAATTGACAAGCGGAAAAAGTTCTATGATAAAAAATATATTTTTTAATGCTTTTTATAAAATGAATATTACTAATATTACTAATATATACATTACATTTTACATCCAAAACAATGTCCGTTAAAAATATTTTCTGTGCAGTTTTGGGATGATTTTAAACATGCAGAATGAAATTGTAAAGATTTAAAATAATGACTTCAACACAGCAGTGACAAAAAGATGAATACAATATACAACGTATAATTTAAATTTTGGTTTAATAGCTATGTACTACGGAAACATGGGCAATCACTAATACCTAAGTAAGTAAGGTTAATAATGTGGAATTAGGGTTAATTATTGCTTTAGATAACATGTTATAATCCTATAATAGAATTAGTTGAGGATTTCGCATTCCTTTTTACAATCCCCTTTGCTCACAAAGTTGTTGGAATTACCCCCACACCCAGTGTAAATGAACGGTCGGCATTTCTTCATAGATCCATCATAGTAAAAACGAACAATTTCATCTTGACAATAACCCGGATTGTTACCCGGTCGGCATTTCAATGGGAGCTGAGGTTCAGACGAAGGGTTTTTGCTTCGGACAACTAAAGGTGTGAGGAGATGAGCTGTTGATGAATCAGCAGCTTGAGTAAAGTTGGTCGAATCTAGATTACTTTGTTGAGGAATGCAGGCTTGGAGACATTCGTCTTCCCCAATGAAATTGTTCGAGTTCCCTTGACATCCTCCAAAAATGAAAGGTCGGCAGCGACTCGTGGAACTGTCAAAAAAGTAGCGTAAATGGTCATTTTTGCATGGTCCTGAATCTTTTGACAGTCTGCATGGATTGCTCAATTGAGGGTGTAGCTGAAACTGTTGTTGAACGGCAGGGTGGACCGGAGAAAATGCACTGGAAGTATCAGGTGACAGTTGAAGTGCATTGTTATTGTGAGAGAAAACTCCTAATGTTGGATTGCTAAAGGAAGAAGTGCTCTGGAAAGGATCTGATGAGAAAGGTTCAGTGAGCACATTACAACTTTGAGTCGGTCTTGCTTCACATGTCAATGGACCTTCACAGGCCCAACATAGCGAATCGAAAATGGCAAAGTCCAAGGGTTCACTCTGAGGACTTTCAGAACCGTAGCTAACTCTCAATCGCAACAGAACTCTGAAATTTCACAAAATACAGATTTTGAAATACGTAGAAAAACCTCGCAACAAAAATTAATAATATATATGTACCTCGTTTTGTCCAATCCTTCTCCAGGAATGTAAAAATTTGTTATTTTGGCATCATGAATTGGTAAGTCAGGAATGTCACAAATTACAGATTGGTACGTCAACATTCTTCCATTTGTCGTTAAGGATCCAGACAAAACCGGGACGGAACGAGCATTTTGACTCTAATTTTACAAAATAAATTTACATTTCATCATTTGTTGAAGCAAGAAATAAAAAGTAAGTCGTTCCTTAAAACTTATTTTTGAAAATCTTACCCGGTACACATCAAAATGACATTTTATGTTTGAGTGCTGTGTAAATCGTTCGCCCCAAACAAGAACTTCGCTACATGGTTTATTTCGAACATCACAAACTCCTTTATTATTGAATCCCGTTAAAATTGGGGCTTGTTGGATGTTAACCGAGCAATCGGATCCAGAATAACTTCGTTCACAACGGCAAACTCCTGAAACGCATAATATTATTGAAATTGTCAATTGATTCAAAATAATTGATAGCACCAGCAAATGGGTTGGTAACATACCACTGTCACAACTACCAGCTCCAGAACAATTGTTGAGACACAAACTGGACAAAATTGACAAAGGAGGAGTTCCATGTTGACGTCCAAGTTGTGGTTCCCAAATGGACTGATTATGATACACTTGATCTCGACAGTCCCAACGTAGCTGTTCTAATATATCCATTGACCACGCTGTTGATTTTGTATGCTGAAACAAAACAGGGAAGAAAATTAAAAGCCCCAAAAATTCTGATTTTGTATATCATTTTGCTGTATATACCATGACTTCATTTTGGCAGGTCTTAATATGAGCTTCTACGTCCGTATGAGCAATTTCTCGACAGAGTTTGGTTGCATCCATCCCCTCAATCATCCCTCTGCAAAAGACTTCCGCATCATCTGAAGACAGATCTCCATTTCTTTGCAAGTTTAACCTCAGTTTAGTGTTTCCATGAAAAACTGGTTGGAGATTAGAAGCGGCGTTCATGTTAGAAGTAAATTCATCTTCTTCTGATGTAAAATCTTCATCAAGTACCAAATCCATGAGCTGAACGGTCACATCATTTCCTCGAGGATCGACACACTGACTGGACGCACATTTGGATTGATCAGCATCCTCCGATTCCTGTTGCTCTTCGTTTTGATACTCTTCATATGGGTACGACGAAGATGTAGTTTTGGACTTGGGTCTTAACTCAACACTGGAAGATTTTTTGATACCAGAGCAACTGCAATGACCTGGAGTCGCCGATTCTTCCGTATTCTGATCTTCCACGTGTGTACTGAACGACCCAACAAAGAGACTTTGCTCTGTGGTTAACCGCCAGGATTTGGCGTAGTCATCACATGCTACAGTGACCGTTTCATTTGCAGGACAAATGATTTGACCTTTAAAAGACGCAAAGTCATTGGAAGGATCCCGATCGAAAGATCCACATAATCCAGCCGTGTTTTCCAAATCAGGTTGAGAAGCATGAATTGTTATATAACGGAGGTTCGGTCCTAAAGTAACCCTAGTTCCGGAAGGCAGTTGAACCTACATTTATAGTATGGAAATTAATTATCGTATTGTAATTAAACGTGCACTAGGTAAAACTTTTAAATACATTTAATCTCACTTCAAAACTACGGCCTTCATCAATTCGAATGATTTGGGGCAAATGAGGAATCTTAGATGGCTCAATGTAATTTCCATCTGCTGTGTAGCTCCAAAATCTTAGCTTGCCCACAGCACAAACGTCAGCTGCTAACATCACATCCCCAAACCGAATTGCTACCGCACAGTTGCACACACCCCGTTGTGTACATTTCTTCAAGTGTAATTGCACTTCGTAAGGCAAATTTGCATGACGATACAGAACAAAAGTCCCTTCCAGTGGATTTCGGTATCGGATTCCATCAAATGTCATGATATAATCATTGATCACGCACTTTTCTTCAACGTCAGCAGAAACTATTTGAACCTACAATGAAACGTGTGTAATAACATTCACTTTTATAATGTTAACTACATAAACCATTTTATTATAACGTTACTTCTTGGGGGGCAAAATTAATTCCTTGCCAACGAGGTGGGCTGGATTCCGCAGTGCTAATGTCAACCATCACTGTAGAATCGTCTTCGTCCTGGGCACCGGACAACCCATCATTGAGTCCCCACACTGGTATTTTATGAGTTGAGTTCCAATCTTCTGCACATACTTTATACGAACAAGAACCAACGGCTAGCTGTTATAATTAAATTAAATTAGATATTAATTAGTACATGATTAACTAGTTCAATAATGATGTGGACTCCTGCAAGAGCGGGGAGCGAGAACACATCGCTCACCATGTCGAATGGGTTTCCAGCGGCACACCTTCGAGGCGACGAAGGTCCCCTAGTCGACAACTCAAATGTGACACAACATTCTTCTTCTTCCTCCTCAACCTCTTCTTCTTTTTTACCATCTTTGTTCACCTTTGGAGGTGGTTTCTTCTTCTTTGGACATATTATTGGCACACTAGTTTGAAATTCAATGTAGACGGGTTCGCCTCCTACAGCATTTACATTTTGCAGAAGACATTCATTACAATTTTGTAAAAATATATGCAACTTTGCAGTAATATTGAAGAATATTATTCAATTCATTTCATGTAGTAAGGAAAGACCAACCTTCACTTGCAGCCAATTGCGGAGAATTCAACATGACGACACCGGTGTTGAATGGCTGACTGGTCACAGCAGATGTAAATGTATTGATTGTGTTATGCTTGGCACGAGCTTTACATTGTAGCTTGGGTTATACAAACAAAAATATATCAATTATGCACCTAATTAAAAAATATTTAAGTTTTGAGTTCGA
This sequence comes from Harlomillsia oculata, assembly GCA_019776145.1. Lineage (NCBI taxonomy): Eukaryota > Metazoa > Arthropoda > Collembola > Entomobryomorpha > Oncopoduridae > Harlomillsia > Harlomillsia oculata. Next base: position 13,173 of record JABASF010002488.1, read on the forward strand.
TCAGGCGTGATGATTACAGTTTGTCCAATTGTCCATTTATCTTCTTTGAGAACGCCTTTGTGCTGTTGAAGCAGGCTGAAAGTTTCCGTTTGAATGACCTCGTCATCCGCAATCCATTCAACTTCCAACGCTACAGATTCTGGGACAACCTGACCTCCCAAAGTGACGTCACAGAAGAACTGAACATGTTGTCCATCCTTTGACATTGAGAAGGACACTTTTGTTTCCAACAAGTCGACAGGAACTGTAATGCGACAGAAAAATGAGACGTGCTTGATTTTTGTAGACATGTCGTCACAGAGTGCCCCAAAGTAAAAGAAATGTAATTCCAATAGAAATGAAGATCACAATATTTAAGTATACTCGAGTCGAGTACAGAAATGGTGCATTTTTTGAGAGTTTCAAAGGGAAAGTGCAAGTGCATCTTCTTTAGGATTTGTTCACAAAAAAGAGATACAAACTCCTATTAGTATCATACATCTGAGACTTGAAGGAAAGAGGACACAATGTAGATGAATTTAGAATGAATTAGATTGTCATGGAAGATGGACAGTGGACATGAATGAGGAGGATTGCAACAACAACTATATGTTGTAGTGTCACACCGCAGTGGTTTGGGGTACAAATGAGGCTGAATGCTTATTACTGAGATGAGTTACAAGTGATTTACAGTGACAAGGCGTGTATCCGTTCTCTGAAGAGAGTCCAAGTGGACATGGGACTTCGTAGCCAGCGCAGTAGGCCGAAGGACAAGCCGGCGTGGGTTGTAGATGATACACAATGAAATCGGAGCAATTCCTCACCAACATGGGCACTTGAGTTGTACAACATTTCCCTTGCACTGACACACATCCGGTCACTTTGACGATTCCATCGTCCACACCCGGAATGGTCCCTTCAAATCAATGAATTCATGAAATCAGTTAACTTTTGGTCAATCATTATCGAATTTTATAAAGCCCCTAAACAGTTTCTTTACTGTAAATAAAATCCGTATTGAATGCAGCATGAAGCTCAACATTTTTCCTTGTTCACTTAACTTTCGTTGGTACAGTTTCGACATTGAACATACTGGCGTTGCTGGCAATGAGAGTGTACAGCATTATATTTTTTAATAAAAAATACGTCGTAACAGTTTTAGTTAGTGCACAGGCTTTTTTACGTCGCTGAGCTTGAGAGGAAAGAGAAAAAATGCTAATTCATTCTAAACTGAAAGTTGACCACTACTTCATCTCATCTTTTTCTCAGAAACAAAGTCGCGTTCCATCTCCTCCTCCACCTGTAAATCCGTATCACAGTAAGTTGGAACGCGTCATCTCCTCCCATGATAAATCATTCTGCTTGCTTGCATTATAAGCCAACCGCACGTTTAAACTGT
>JABASF010002489.1:0-14547 GCA_019776145.1 Harlomillsia oculata
ACGGGCCCGATTGCGCCAACGACAACTGAAGATTCTGAGACGGGCCCGGTTGCGCCAACGACAACTGAAGATTCCGGGACGGACACTGTTGCACCAACGGCAACTCCAGATTCCGAGGCGGGCACAGTGGCTACGACGATGAATGTAAAAACTAGAAAGCCTTTCAATTCATTTCGGTTTTCCGTGGAAGAACGTTTCCTACAATTTAAGGAGCGGATCAAGCTTGAACTTCAAACTTGTGATGCATATCAAAAGTTAATTGAACAGCGTTTAAAAGTAGAAAGGAAGAAATTGAAGGGCTTACCACCATCTGAAAAAGCGGTAAGAGGCTCTGGAAATAGTTGGATGCACTTTACTTTATTGTTAGTATAAAAAACTAATTATGATCCTCGTTTGTTTTTTACTCCAATTCAAGCTCTAAAGATAATGTAACCAGAGCCGGCAAATTCGTTCGAATTAAATTCACTAAATGAATTAGGATTTTGTACATTTAGGTGAATTAGGATTTGTGAATTAACAACTTTCGAAAATTTAATAGATGAATTTAATTCATGTAATATTCACGGGTTTTTGAAAAAATACGAAAAAGCCAAAGTCGATGAAAATAGTCCATAATAAATAAAATAGACCGCGCCCAAAACTAAACCTCAAACTGCCAGTAAAACGGAAAGGAGTCATTCATTCTTGTTCAATCGTCTGTTCTCGGCCGTTTCGGATTTTTTTTTCACGATGGATTATTGTTTTTCATGAAATTGTATAATTTTCCATTCAGAAATCGATCTTTGTAACTTTGTATTAAAATAAATACAAGAGGATTAAGATGTAATAAACAGCGACCTAAAAATTCAAATGAATTTAATTCATGAATTAGGAATTAGACAGATGAAGTCAATTTGAATTCATTGAATGTGAATTTGAATTAGCAAATTCAATTAATTTTGCCAATTCTAATAATAATAATATTATATTTACTTTCTAGGCTAAGGCTAAGGCTAAAGGAATACAGGAGATTTTTGACGGAAGTACGTTTTATGCAGAACACTGTGCACCACCATATACATTTCTACCAAAGTGTCCAGAATCCATAATTTCAGATACTGCCGAAGGGTCAATGTTGTTGACGGAAAAGCTTGATTTTATAAAAACCTTACAATCTAGTCCCAATTTCTTTGTTATTACCGCCCTTGGACAAACACAGTCGGGTATAATCGATTCTTATTCCCTTCGCATTTAAGAAATAAAGGATATTAATTTAAAATTGCATGTTCAATAATTTGTGATTTTTATCAGGAAAATCATCATTGTTGTCATTTTTGGCCAAGGAATATGGCGATAAGGTTTCCGCACCGATCTTTACAGCGAGGCCTGACTACGAATTCAATCATTCGTACATGTACATGCTTTCAGACTGCACAATATTAATTGAATTGACATCCGTTTTCAATATGCACAGTACTTACGACTGGCTCAACAGGGACGCCCCTCCACGTGCAAATGTTGATAATGCAATGTTGGTAAGTCGTCAAAAAAGCCGTTTCAGTCTATATCGTGTTTGTTTTTCTTAATTTTATAAGAAAACATTAATGTGACGGTTGAACAGTTAAATTCAATGTTTGTTTTGTTTTGGCAGTCATCGAATCTTCGCTTGGTGCGCTGGGCTTTGTCAATCAGTCACCTCGTTGTAGTCATGAGCGAGAGTTTCGTCGACCCTAATTTGTTCCAATTGATCTCATCTGCTCAACAGGCTCGTCCAATGGTAAGTATGTACTGAACTGAACATTCCTCTAACGGAAAAGTGTCTGTTAATGTTAGTTGTTACATTTGTCCCTCGACCACTTGTCTGTACACTGCATGACAAATGACGATACAACCGAGCACAAATAAGAATTCATGCATATCCGTTCCGTTGTCGTATGGATTTTATTGCGCAAATATTCTTGATATTGGTGTCTGGAGTTCAAAAGATTACAGATTGTTGACCCATGTGTTTAATTTCTCAATGGAATTTTGCGTGGAAATGTTATCGCATGAAAGTTTTGTATCCTTGCCTTCTTGCTTTTCCTGTTACGAATCAGATGGTCGTAATGCGAAAATATTTTCGACATGTTCAAAAAAATATCATCTTTTTATGCTCGTGATCCAGTTATGAAATGATGTACACAAATAAAGTTTGTTTTATATTTTTTGCCATTTAGCAAAGCGTTCATGGAGAATATGCGCATGCTGAGATTATTTATGTCTTTAACAAAGCTCCACTGGCTTGGTCTTTTAATGAGAAAACTATTAAGAACCTAGAAGAAATATTCAAAAGTGTTACTCGTCGGGAACCAAGAATTTCACCTTGTACCTACATGATTCAAAATTATTCATGGGACCTGTTCCAGACTCCAGAGTAAGTAATTTGAGTTTAAAGTTTTAAACATTGTATTTCTCTAAATCATTTCAATTTAAATGTCATTGTCATTATTTTGTTTTAGACATAAGAAACTTCATGACAATGTGAGTCTTTTCAATCGACGATGTAGACCCGTTTGTTCCGAATTGCCATTGCCAAATCCATTCCCATATTTCCCAATGGAAATCACTTTGGAAGATTGGTGGACTGCTGCATACAAACTTTGGGAGGAACTTCGACCAACATTCTTTTTACATTATGTCAGAGCTGCAAATCGTCAATAGTCGTTACTTCCTAAATTGTGAAGGATTTAAAATTGTCTAAGAGTCTTACTTGAAGCGCTGTATAATGTCCAAAATATTTAGAGTAATGTTTCGAATCGGCAGTAAAAGTATGTGATCGTGATCACTTAGCAACATACTTAACGCTAGAATTCATATTTCCATTCATCGTTCTCGTCTGTTAATGAAATAAGATTACTTTGTAATCGGAAAGTACTGCAATATTTCTGCCTTGTATGTGCAAAAATATTATCGACTCAATCTTTCGTTGAAGTGTTTAAATAAAACTGTAATTTAGTCTTTAGTAAGCACGGATTTGTTGTAAATGATATGATATTGATATCCCTAAAAATGTTAAAAAGTAATGCAAAGGGTTCACCAATTGACATCATTTCAAAAGAAGTAATCAACGAAGAAGTGTTTGATTATTTCGCGGTGTTTACCATTGTCATCGTATTAGCTGTTGCGGGCGTTATCAGTTGGGCGATATGGAAGTACTGGTTCCAAGATGCTGTTGTGGAACAGAAGCCACTTGCACTTCCGCCGCCTGAGAACTGGAATTCAGTCTGTCGTCCTCGTCTACATCTCCATAAAACTTTGGTGATGCCAATAGAGGAATGCGATGGAACGAAACATCTCAATAAATATCATATGCGGGCCAAGAAGAGTTACTGGCTACCTCAGATGACTCGATGTGTCACTGTTTATGCCGGTGATCAAGGCGTTGTTTTGGAGTTCAGTAATCAAAGTCCATTTCCTTCCAAGATGACCCTACTCGAGGGAGAGGTAAAAGCAGATGCAGCGTCAGATGATGAAATTGAAACACGATCTATACCAGAAAATGGCCCTTTTCTTGAAGGAGAATTTATTGATGATGACTACGGTTCTCTCCACCTTGAAAACATCGTCAGTGAATATACGGAAACGGATGAATGGGATGAATTTTCTCTTGGTCCTCTTAATTCTTAAAACTTGGATCCCATTATAGATTTAATCATTCATGTACTACTCTATTCTACTATATTCCTTTAATTGAAGCGTGGTCGTACTAATAAACGTGTCACACAATCTAATATATCCTGTATCTTTCTTTTGAACCTTCTTTGCTCTATCTGTTGTCGTTTCATACATGCTAGTATGATGCTATGGAATATATTTTCAAGGTTTTGTTCAGATTGTATTTACATATAGAGTTTAGGCAACACAAATATTACAAAATATTTATATCGTTTGATGCTAAATTACAATTCCCATAATTTTAGGATTCCTTTGTTTATTTGTAAATTGCACACTTTATATTCTTGCTACAATAATTTCGATAGATTCATAAGCTTTACTATGTATAGTATTTAGTACAGTCCACTTCTTGTGGGATTGAGTTCTTATAGGTTATTGAAAAATTCTGTATCTTATCTTGTTGAGACGAGGCTGTAAGAATAAGAACGATAAACGAAAATTCAAAGAATGTCCAGAGAGTGGAAACTTTGATCCTGTCGTGCTGTCCTTTAAAGCACATCAACGATCTACGCTTGAGAAAATATATGGAAATTGTCAGATGAAACGTAAACAAAATCCGAGCATTCATCGTTGGTCGGCTAAAAGCTTTATCTATTATCTATATTTATATTTATCAAACGATGAACATGGACAGTGATAGTGAGGGGTGAGGTTAAAGTTCATAGCAGGAGTGAATCACGCGCAACTGCAGCCGGTGATGTATAATCTTTATTTTGTACATAGTCATTGTTTGTTGGCCAAGGGAAGAAGACCTGACAAGTAAATATCCTGCTCAACACAAATAATAAATTATAAATCTGGTGCTCAACACACTTTGTGAGTGACCTAGAGTCTAAATTGAGGTAAGAAATACACATATTCTAGAAACTATCTTGTAATTGTCTCCTATTTTGAAGGTGTAAAATGGAATACAAAACATTTCGTTATCGTTTTTAATGAACTTGTCTTTACGTCTCCTTTTCCGTTTAACGTGAGAAAGTTTTCATGCGTTTGTGTTACTTTTTTTCTTCAGTTCTCACGGGCTTACGAATATACTCCATTTTAGCAGATTCATAAGCATATTAACTAACACGACGCATATGTGCATATTTTGCAATTCCAATGCCAAAGTTCTTTTGCCCTTTAACAATATCAAAGGTCAATAGTGTTTTTCAGTGCAAATATGTTGTCTCACTTTTCTAAAATACACATTTTTATTCTGTTCCATCCAATTACAGAGCAATCTAAAATGTCTACAGGATTTAGACTACCGCTGATCGCCATTTTGGCAATCGTAACGTTGTCACTTAGTTTCAGCGTTGTTGACGCAGGACGCGGACATGCTCGACGCCCCTACATTGTCATTGTCACTCGATTTACCACAGAAGAGGATTTCGCTGAAACTCCCTACACTGATTGTGGATCTGGTTCAACGGTGAACAAAGTCGAAGTCATTCCATGCGAAGATCCTGACGCTTGCATTCTTCATACTGGATCCAATGCTACTTTTAAACTCTCATTTGTTTCCAAAATCAACTCGACCTCGTTGAAAGCTGTGGTCCATGGCATTGTTGCTGGAGTTCCTGTCCCGTTTCATGTTCCACAGGTGAATAAATATATTGTTGTGGTCACAGTCATAATAACTCAAAATGGTTTTAGTTTTATGGAATTATAGAACTATTATATGGATGAATTATCATTTTTCACAGCCGAATGCATGCCATGCGAGCGGAGTAGATTGCCCCATCAAAGAAGGACAGTCTTACAATTACGTTCTTGTACTTCCGGTTTTGAGCACCTATCCTAAACTGAGTGTCACCGTGAAATGGGAATTAGTGGATCAACTCAACAAAGACGTCGTTTGTGTATTAATTCCAGCCAAACTTCGCTAGGTTACATGTAGTTTGTAGGCAATTTCAAACCCAAGTGGACTTTATAATGTTAGTTTCTAGTTTTTCCTTATAATTTCAAGTACATAGTATACTTTTAGAATAAATGCCTAATGTTTCAAAATGAGTTACTCAATAATTCACCTGAGAACTAAATTTTTCAATCGATACTAAAAATCAAATAAATAATGAATTAAATTGCGCTTGACGCGTTTGTCATGAAAAAATGAAAATACTATAAACTAAACTATCAATTCACTTATGCATCCTTTAGAAATATTAGACATTTTCAAGCTACCTAAAATAATTCTTTCGTTACAAAGTATTTTTAACATTTTTAAGTAATGTAGGTAATGGCGCCCGCGTTGCATTTCACACGAAGTCACTAAGCATAAAAAGGACAAAAAACGAAAGAACGATTTCAATCCGTCAACCATATCACACTTACACTTCTTGAGTTCAAGAACATCTTTTTGTCTTCGTTTTTCTTAGCTGACCTGAATCTCATGTTAATTCATGAAGAAGTAACGCTTAAGTTGTATAGTCAATCTTACTTGTTATTCCCTGAGAATCTTCAAGAAATGATGTCGCGACGAGTGCTGCACACCTTTGATGTTCATTCTACAACCTTCCTTAAAGAACAGTCATATTAGTAGTCACAACTATAACATTCGCATTCCTCGCTTCTGGCGATAGTGACATTGAAAAAAATGCTGACATTAAAACAAAAGGTACGTGTTCACGACCACTAACCAGAAAAGAACATACTTTCAGGTAATTCTTTTAATAACATGAGTTGGACTTGCGTTACGACAATTAGGAAATGGCTTGAGGACAATTTAACGTTTGGATGGAATGAAAAGGAATGCATTGTTGGGGTACACATGAATTTTTAAATATTCAGAGCATAAAACGGCATAAAACGAGTCTAATCGTTCAAAAATTTCATCTTCAACCAGCCAGCGGCCTCCGTTTTTTCTCGATTTTCATGTTCTTTTAAAATATAGCCTGACGAATAAAATGAGCAGCTTTGCATGCATCTTTATCTTTACTAATCTGAAAAATGTGACGTGTCATTGCATGGAAATTGAACAATACGCGTTATTTAAGTTGCATATTGGACTTTATTTTATCTCGCATGTGTACTGTACGTCGTAATTCGTAATGACAAAAGTTATTCAACCGGTTTAATGGAATTGCGTATTAACATTAACAGCAACAATAATGTTAAATATTAGATCGTACGATTTAGGTAATGCATTATTGGAATTGAGTTTCCTTCACTGGTTACACTGCAGAATTAAGCTACAAAACGTCGTATTAACCTTTTTTCATTTGCCAAAACCGAGAGTTTAATGTAGCAATTTGTATGCAGTTTAGTGAACAAGCCTGTGACACCAGTTAGCTACTTTACTGGGGTAGGTAATGATCCCAACGCCGCCCTACAGAAAAGCATTAGAAATCACGCTAATTTCTCGACATTCGAGTTTTAATTGAGCGAATGTGGAACATGGAAGAGCAAGAGTCGTTTTACTAATGCAAATGTACACTGTACGACTGTACTTGACTAAATACTACATAGATGAAAGAAGGAGAAAACGCAGTATAAGTCGATAGTTTGAAACAAACAAATCGCATAGTAAATGCTAATTTGTAAAGATTCATGTTTTGCTGATTTGTAAATGTTTCAACCACACAGTTTGCAGTATGTTTTAATGTAATATGTAACTAATTTCTCAAGTCCTACTGTTTGGTACTACTTAATTTCGTAGAATGAATTACTAACATGATTAGGATAGCGAATCATAAAAAATACCATGAATTCTAAATCATCTTAGCGTTATTTTCACTTGCTACAAAACTGTCACAATTTGACTATAATAGGATGTGGTTAGTGATTATATAGCTTCATGACTTTTTTTGTTTAATCATTGAGACATGTGACGTGAGCTTTATCAGCATGTCACGCCATATCGCACGATTATGCACTTTATAAAAAACGTTGATTTGCTTATCCAATTCATTTTCTGTAGAACGTTGCACTTGCACTGTTGTTTACGATGGAACGTTTAATACCTTCTCAGAAAGAGTAAAATGGTAAAATCCTGTATACTAAGATAAGGAATTAATGTGAACCAATGTTAAAGTTTTAATTGTATGGAATGATCTGTGAAGTGGTTCGTATATGTATTACATTTACAGTGCTGATTTACTAAGAATCGTTAGAACTTAAAGGAGAAACTTGAAAGGAATTAGTGGACCATGTCCAACAGAAGTGTGGCACGCCGTTTCTGAATGCCAGAACAATGAAAATGTGGACGAGACGAGTTACATCAATGAGAGTATAACCACTAACTACCAACAACCAAATGCATTTCCTAATGTGGTCAAGATCTTTAGTAGATAGAGAGTGCATTTACAATTTCATACTGAGGTTTACATTTAATTATTCATTTTTGATTTTTCATGTTTTGATCATTTGGACTTTTTCCTAGAAAAAACTACACATGACGTACAGGACTTGCACCCATTAATGTAATAACGTTTATTTTTACCATGATCCGTGGTTTTGCTTATCAAATACCACCATACGTCATATTCCTGGACGAATGGTGAAAGCGAATGGTGAAAGCTCTACGACCCTTGGCTGTCACCGTCCAATCGTTCTACTTTATCCATAAGACATGTCCACTAACTTTCGCTAACAAGTTAATAACAACTTTGATGTCTGTAATTCTAGCAGGACGAACATATAAAGGTGAAATCATGCGTACCATTGACAGATAGATTGCAAACTGTGTAACTGCTTAAACGAAGATGTTTAATTAAAATGCAGTATTTCAATTTACACCCAATCGTCAGTATAGTTACATCATGAACGTGGAATGCAAACTTAAAGGCATAGGGCGTGAACGCCAAGCATTCAAAACAAGTACGTGTGATCCATCCTAAAGGGCATTTCCTCGGAGGTGCTCGGTCATTTCCTTTTTGCAAATTTTGTAATAGACGCATCCGTGCCTGAAACAACACTTGCCTTGCATTGTTGTTCCTGGTTATGAAGAAACTCGTATTGTTCCTCAAGTGGAACTTTTCAGGTGCGTTTCTGCTGTACCATCTTCTTTTGAAGAGCAGCGGTTTTATACATGTATATTCACATTTTGCATGCATCGACGCCTTGGGATTTACACATTTACGCTACGCTGATGTGAGTGATGTGTGAGCAATAATTCGCAACCAGTCACACGCATATAGTAAACAACCCGTTCATACTTTACTCTCAACGTTGTTGTTTACACTGCAAAACCAAAAGTTTAATGTTCAAATTTTGTTTTTACATTCGGCTGGATACCGTATGCGCTTTGCAAAAACCGTTGGATACGAACGTGTGACTTGAGTAAGAAAATAGTACATAAATCACAATCAAATGAATATGATAATGGAAAGATGAAATATGATTTCATTTGAAGTAATAATTGGGAGATTAATTGAGATTTACTATAATAATTGTTTTAATTAGTATTTGAAACGGTTCGATCCACTAAGAAAAACAGAGTTTTATGGGTTGAATTCTTGAACTATCATAAAAAAGTGGTTCAATTAAAAAATCGTAATGGTGAGTTTAAATACTCATTCGTAACAATACAAATTAATTGAGACGACTTGCAGTTGCACGTACGTCCGCGTAGTCATCAAATGACATGAATGCGTGAATGAGGGATGCAGCCGTGCTAATGGTGTGAGATGAAACGCATTGATTAGAATGAACTGGTTGTATTGTGGCCACAGTGATTATTATGCTCATTGTTACATCGTCCTGGGATGGTTTCATGTGGCTTCTTTCTTTGCAATTTGCAATGCAATAGTTTGTGTTCTGCTGAGACTATGCACATTGCACTTGTTGCTTTCTGTTGGCAGGAAAGGAAGCGAAGTTCTCTGGGAAGCGTTTGGTAAGTTCGTCATAATCTTGAGCACAATAACCGCTCAACGCCTTCCTGACGTTGGACGTCGTCATCATCGTGGCACAATGTTATTTGAGTGAATGATGAGACTTACGAGGTGCTTATCCTTGCACAAAGTCAAGAGTTACATATGTGGAACCCATCTCAACCCACATACCCACTGACCTAAACCAAAAGGCGAGGTCTTTTCTTCACTGTGCTTACTATACCAACTTTTCACAACCTTCTCAGATACGCATTTGCCATGAAAATCTTCTTTATTTTGGATTACACAAAAAAGTGCTGAGCCATTCGCCAATTCTAGGATCATTTTCATTGTTTAGCCCCCAATGAGCAATTGTGCAATGCGATGAGCACAGCTTTATAGTATCAGAACTATACTCATTTTACATCAGTTCTGTTTTCCAATTTCAAGTTCCATCGCATTGTGGAGACAAATAAATTCTTTTCTCGGGATTTTTTAATTCTCTAGATTTTACCTGAACTTCAGATGCACAAAAGACCAAATTAATACTAGGTAATCCACTGACAAATAGCTTCATGGTCATAATAACATGACTCATTCAGTCATTCATGAGTTCATCTTCAACTACGCATGCCCCTGTTTTTGTTTGGAATTGGTTTATTTAATGTACTTTTCTATCATTGAAAAACATCGATGTAGTTTATCCTAATAAAAATGAGGCGTAGTTCCGTTGACCGTTTCATGTCATCATGACGAAACGAGTAAACCTAAGCTAGAAGGAAGATGAACGTAGCACATTTATCGTTTTCATCGTACGATTCACGCAAGCCTGCAAGCTTTTCATGTACACGAACAGAAAAACGCCACATGTCGATAACTGATACCCAATGGCTATCAATGACGCTGACCGCCTGATGCCTGGCTGCATTGAATGATCACGAGGTTATCGGAATTTAAACAGCTTACCAAGTTTACCAACACAAGCGGATTATCACTAAATCAACATTTTGTTTTGACTTTGTGACACGAGGACATGACCAATTAAAAGGTTTACTTTTAGAGCCTATTAAAGAAAGAGTAAACAAACTTTGGGAAACATGAGACATCGGCATTCATACTAGTTCAATATATCATATGAACAACCTAAAGTGACTTTCCATTGACGTCTGAAAATGTCGGTATCTTTTGCTTTTCCAAAACAGAATGGGATGGACAGGTTATATATTTCACTATTGGCTATTTGGTTAGTTATATTATTATAATCTACGGTTTATCGTTTATCCTACAAATCCTACTATGGTACTTGGCATGGACTCTAAAGACAGTAAAAACGAAGTTGAAGTTTCTAGTGTAGCCGTGTAGCATTTAATATATGGAATAGGAAGTATATTCATAACACCTGAAGAAAGGAATGAAAATGCATTTTTAGAACATTTCACCTCTTGTAAACCTTAGCCGATGAAGAGAGCTTAGCGTACAGTTATACACAGACAAAAGGGTTTGAGGAAAGGTATATGTGCATGATGCTTTTATGAAGGAAACCTCATAAACATAATAATAAAGAGATGCACATTTTTGGTACCAAGACCTCAAGACGAGAACGTAAGACGAGTCCTAGTCCTAGTCCGTCGTTGGGGCATTGTGAATAGTCTTCTTCGAACGTCTTGAGTATCAAAAGATATACTCAAGTCTTAGTGGTAATACTAATACGAAATCCTCATTATAGTTTTAAAACCATTTAAACTATACCATGAAGAAAAGGCTTGTGTGAATGAGTTGAAGGGCGAGACACAGACGATGTGTTGTTAACTAACATGACTTCAAGCTCCCTTTCCGCTGTTTAATGTGTGGTGGTGTCTGCAAAACTGACTTTTCTATTGCCTCAATGCCCCAAACCGCATTTTATATTGCTTGTTGAGAGTACAACATGAAACGTAAGGGAAGAATGAGGCAAAGTTCATTTTGTACACTGTTCTCCCGCTGTTGAAAGTCACTCAACCAAAAAATAGTAACCTCGACAGTAGTCCACTGACAACGTTCAGCAGAGCACGCTGCTCACGTGTGCTCTCCTTCAATTTTCATATTAAACTTCATTATTCAGTTATTTTTTCACAATTTCAAATTTTCATCATGCTTCATGAAAAGTGCACCAATAGAATACATAAACCCACGAAACTAACTACTCACCCCTGAAAATACCATCAATTCATATTAAACTTCATTATTCAGTTATTTTTTCACAATTTCAAATTTTCATCATGCTTCATGAAAAGTGCACCAATAGAATACATAAACCCACGAAACTAACTACTCGCCCCTGAAAATACCATCATCTCCTTTTGCGTGCTTCTTTCTTACCTTTGTGTGCAAATTCGTGTTCATGAAAAAGTGCATCATGAATTTGTAAAGTGAATTTAAATTTAATTTACCGCAGTGCCACTGTGTAACATTACTCGTATGATATTTGTTGTCTAAGCTGTTATTTGTTACATTGTTGACTTGACCTTAAAAAGACTTTGCTGTTTTTGGATTTTAAAAAAGCATTAGCGAATTTGAGTTGAGTGCACACACGCTAAGAATCCCTGTGCTCTCGTTTTTTATGCATGCATTACATTCATGATGCCAACATGGAAATTTTGAAATCAAGTTATCCTTCGTTCATTCATTTTGCACGATTACATCTTGTTGACGTCGATTTGCATTTTTGATATCGGTGTAACTTCACTGTAACACGATTAGCTTGTATATTAGCTGTAACCTGTAAGCCATGACATTATTAACAGTAATGACGGGGAAAGTCGAATCCACTACGACCCCAAATCAGAGAAGACCATGTAAAAGAAAAGAAGCAAATGTCTTAAAAGTTGCCCACGCAGGGACGATTTCCATAGTCATAATCGTCTTCGTCCTTTGTCTGTGTGGTAAGTGTCATAATTTTATGCAAAACTCACAATGACAAATTTAAATAGTAGTCCGAGTAGAAAGGGAAAAAATTAATATTAGTTTACCAACTTGAAAGTGCCAATTTGCTTATTACATCTTTTTCCTGAGACTTAATACTTTCTCTTTGTTAGTTGTCGTTAGAGTCAATTTACTTTTTGATGTAAGTGTAAACTATAATCTATTAAACTACACGGGGTTCCCTCATCAAGAAGCCGTTAGATACACAGAAGAGTTAGTTGAGACATTAAAGCAAATGGATTGAGTAAGGAATGTGAAAAGGAATGTCATCTTTGCTTCTTAACTCTTAGCCCATGGCATTTTGTGTGTCAAGTTGGCAAGATCTATATTTNCAAATGGATTGAGTAAGGAATGTGAAAAGGAATGTCATCTTTGCTTCTTAACTCTTAGCCCATGGCATTTTGTGTGTCAAGTTGGCAAGATCTATATTTGGCCTAAAGCTGAACAGTTTTCTCTTAAAAATGGCATGAAATTTATGCATCAAGTTATTCATTATCATAATTCATAATAGAGAGAAATTTTTATTACTTTAATCATCGCATGGAAAGTATACCTAATACTACTTTTTAGTTTTAGCTGCAACCAACCTGCAACAGGGATTCAGAAGTTCAGGCTGATTTTCATGCTTCCATTTTTAGGATGATAGAATATATTATGATTATGATTTCTAAACTTCAATCATATACTTTATTTGATACAGTTCCTACTTCATTCGCTGCCAAATCAAAACGAAATGATTCTTCTCGAATTGCAACTGTCATCGTTGATCAGCCATTGGCATCAGCACCGCCTGCAATTGTGGAATCACCGACGGATGTCTATTCTCAAGCTCTTCAGTTACTGGAGCAGCAGAAGAAGAAAAAATCAGGAAATCGTTCCAAAAATCGTAAACTCAAGATTTACCAAATCCCAAATGGAGGGGTCCTCTTTGCAAGTATGGATAATTCGAGGATGAATGAGAGTGCTGCTCTTCGGAGACAGGAAACTAGTCAGATTAGTGGTGATAACAATTCTCTTAATTCTGAGAATGGAGACGTTGTGTTTGATGGGTCGAGACGAGAACAAGAATTGTTCAATTTAACTCATCAAGTGGCTGAGGCAACGTTGAGTTCAGCCAATTCAAGAGCGGACAGAGGAGCTGGGAGATCCATGGATGGTTTTACCAATTTATTTAGCAGATTCTCCAAAGTTCTTGACCTGGGTCGGGTTGTAAAAGAAATTGAAACCTCCGTCATGACCTCTGTTTCATGCACTGCATGTCGTGCTGGTAAGTTTTATGCATTCGTTATCATCCATCGCACTTCAGTTTATTAAAATTCATAAAGATGAATGAAATTTCCATTTCATTCGTATTAATAAATTCAGCTAAAGGTCCGGGTGAATGATACTTGACTACTTGATAACCGAAGAACAAAAAATGAACGCTGATAGTGGACAAAATGCACAGTATTAAAGTGTCACACATTTTGAACTCTGATAGTGTGCATATATTTTTAGGACATCAATTTTTCTGCCATTGCTATTGCATTTCATCAACTCCTACTTTTCGGATAAGAGATGTTTAAACAATTTTCATTTCCTTCGTTAACGTTTCGCAATTTTGGCCCAGTTTTATTTTCAATTAAATGACCATGAAAAAGTGGATTAAGATCAGCAGATCAGCACTTTTACGTACGTTTGCGATATGCGGTAGAATGATGAAAATGACGCGCCCACTTAATTTCGAGAATTAGGATAAATACGCTTACTTTTCTTACCCTTGACAAATTAACCTTCATTGATATTAATAAATTCAATTCTGAATGGAATCTGTTCTCTATTGTCCATGAAAGGGAATTTGTAGAAATTAATACGTACAGTACGTGCCTTACAGTAGTACTTTACATGATAATGAATTGATGACTATATAAATGAAATGGTAGAAACCAGTAACCAGACAGTGATTCATGTACGTAACAGCATAAACGAAAGTGTACGCAATTAATTCAGCCTCAGTCCTTTTCATGCAAAGAATGTTCAGTCAACAATGGCAAGGCAAATTATTTGTTTGCAGAAGATATTTGATAAATATTGAGTTATTAATAACTTTTACTTGCACTTT